>JAUJYS010006404.1:0-10352 GCA_033995665.1 Melogona broelemanni | reverse complement strand
TGAAGGTCGTCGACATGACTTATGAGTTGGTTGACACTGACATGACACCTTGTGAGATGCCATGGTCTCACACACGAGAATGTAGAATACGAGCAAACGAGATTTGTACACACATCTTTCTTGAATGATCACAAGCATGCCCATAACATAATCCATGAAGCAGATCATTATACTGTACTGTCGTTTTGGAATGTAAAGAAAAAAACACAAACGATATTAAAAATAACGATCAAGCAGATCTTAACCCCCAATCTGTACAGGGATTTATCGTTGTTTGTTAGAATATGAGCAGTTTGGGGGTTTGCTTTTTTCAGCGACTGCAAACAGCGATTGCAACCAGCCAGTAATATAAAATAAGAATATATCTGGGAAATTCATATATGTTTTAACAGCCCTACTGAGCGTCATCAATGGGGTTAATATCACTAAAGTATATTATGTTCCATTTAAATAAAATTTAAATGATAAAAAAAAAACATGATGTCGCTAAAACGACACGAGGGGTAGAAATCCTTTAGTGATTAGCACTACACTGATTAAAAAAAAGAAATACTTGGACGGCCGTATTTTATCAGTACCACATAACCGAATAAACGAGAGCCGAACATGGGATCGAACACGGGATACCCGCTCCAAAGCCTTTAATTCCTAAAACGCATTTTTGACAATCCCTCGTGCTGCTATTGTGAATCCCTTGTGTCACCGTTATATATCCCTCGTGTTGCTGTTATGTACCTACGTGTTGCTATTATGTACCCCTCTTATTGATATAGTAATTAATGTTTGAAAGACACGCCTTAACCAGTATTGTGGAAACAAATTAACAAGAGTCCGCTCCGGGAATTGAACCCGGGCCGACCTTCTCTGCACGAACAACTGCAATTTTTACTGCGTAAAAGTTTCCCAATACAGAGCGCATACAGTACAATTTGTACAATATCTATTCATTAACGCCCCTGCATAATTTTTACTTCCACCATGAATTTACATCTTGTTAAACACGATAAAAATCGTGATCAATCGTGGTATGTTCGTGCAATTATGGTGTACCGTTAATCATATTCACTGAGGCACCGTTAGGTTGCACTTCACATTTTTGCTGATCAAATAAAAACTTGATACATTATTTATAACCATAATCGACGTAGTCAATCATTCGCAGAAGTAATTTCACGTGCATTTAGCGACCGTGAATGTATACTCAAAAAATATACCTTTAATAAATCGTGCATATTTTTCTTGCTTAGACTAAAGCAACGTTTTAGATCATTTTCTTCGTCTTCATATACAGTCTTTTAAAAAATAAATTGCACGATTCTGTACGGTCACAAGCATCAGCGTTGGACCTTTAAGCTCAACGTTATGATAAAGCGATAATTTAGGCTTATTTTTTTGTCGCATGCTCAGCAGCACGTATTCTCGTAATTCATGTTTGGCCAATTAAAATTATGCGAAAAAGAGTCCAGTATATCATGCGGCAAACCGCGAAAGAAAGTTTATGCGTTCTCGGTAAATGAGTTGAAAAGTTATTTGTGAAATTGATTTACCAATGCGTGAGCATGAAAGCTAATTAAAATTAAAACGCTCATTTGTTTTCATCGAATATACCATTATGGCAATGGTATTGGAATGGAAAATTTTAAATGATGTTCATCGCAAAATACGGAGATGGTTGAATAATATTTTTTTAAATTAAAGACAGACATGGTTGAAAGGTATGATCAAACAAACTTTACTGAAAATTGAAATTAGCATTTAATAATATAAAAATATTTCATACTTCAAGAATTTAAATAGATAGCTACGAACATTTACGAAGATTCTTACAAAATGTTTAATAAATTTACCAGAATATGAAAAAAATGAAACAACCCCTATAGGAATATAAATAAATCTCTAAAAGAATTTGAAGAAAACATCACAGAAATCTCTACAAATATTTGAAGGAACACCACAATTTCTACAAATAATTTAAGAAACTGCCTCATAAATCTCTACAACAATTTGAAGAAATGTCTTAAAAAAATGAAATAGTTTTGCAAAATCCTTTAAATGAATTGACTGTAATCCGAAATCTAAATTCCGAATATTGTTTTGCCCGAGACACAAAAATATTTTCATGAGTTCATTTCTAAGCGTGTTTTACGCGAAATGCTCCTACAGTTAGACGTCGAACTCATGCAGTTGTGGTCACGACTAAAGAGCGTTCTAAAAATTGATAATGCGAAAGGGGTCAAACAAGAGAGATATACGGTCAATGTCAGCTTAACATTAGACATAATTGCAGCGTGGAAAATGTCAAGGCCATGTCAAGAGCACGGTCATTCAGAAGAAAAAAAATCTTACCTGCAGTCACACCCTCCTTAAGTCAAACCATTGGTTGCAGTGCAAACTCACTAGTGGTCATGCAGACATACTCTGGAGTTCCCAAATTTACCCAAAAACTAATTGGACTGAAAATTAAGTGATTAAATGAAATAAATTAAAAAGTACTCTGAATCCGATAGTTAGGACATTGTTAACAATTAACCTACAATGATAACATTTTGATTAAAAAACTGTCAACTAATCGGCGCGCCAGCCGCAATATTAAAACCCCATTCTTTAAAATTCAACATTCTGACCTATTTATCAAACAGAAATATTACGAGCGCTTTCCCCCCACAAATACAAAATTAACCACGGCATGCCCGTCCACTGTCAATATTGCGGAATGATTCAACTGCCATCATTTTCAGCAATCACTGATGGCGTATAGGTAACGAGGACGTGATCTGAAGACTGATGGAACTGAGTGCTCTCTCGTCGGGAATTTCAAGCTCGATTCATCACATACAATATTGCTTGCCCATCAATATTGATAGCGGTTCTAAAGAGTGTTCAGGTTAGCGTAAAAATTATAACTATCAGCAATGGTGAAAGGAGTGGAAAGGTCATTCAAATCTGTTCCGGGACATGTACAACAGATCGGTTCTAGATGAAATAATTTTCCCCAGCGGATTATATTGAACGTCGTGTGACGTGGATTGTCGAAATTTATAACTGCGTCGGCGTCGGCCTCGCTTAGGCTATTTTTACGTGTCTACATCACGTACCATAGCAAGTTCCCCGTTTGGCCGATTTAATAGACCACAGTTTTATTGCCGGTGCATGTATCTTTACTGCACCAGTACAGTGGGCAACGGTTGCTTGTCGATGGCAGATAAAACGCTCAGAAGATCATGTCGGCCACTAATTGAGTCTTAAAAAAATATGTAGGCCTACTTAATTAAATGAGCCTTCGTCTCACGTTATGGGAGCGTGATTTGAATTTTCTTATTAATAACTTAATTAACACTTCGCTGCATGAAACAACAATTTATTTAAATGCAATAATTGTTTTACTATTTTGGTTTGCTTAATCAAATTTATTTACGTTAAATTTGAAAGCAGCCTTATCAACATTTCTAATCAATGTAGTTCATTGTACAGGTGATTATGAACTTCTAAACTCATAGAAATTCCATGTATTTGGATATGCACAATTCACCAGGATCCTGGGATCAAATAAACGTAAGCCCGAGTCGGGAATCGAACCAGGTATCGTCGCGCCAAAAGTGACTTTTCTACCCACTGGGCTGCAACGTCCGCCATTATATTGGTCGAAACAATGAATGACACGAGAGAGTCTTCAAGCAATGCGAGATTACACCAGGAATTCTGAGAATGAAAGGTTGTGCTGTTCTCTTAAAAAGAGCACCACATTTCGTTTCCAAGTGGAATAACAATTGTAATAGTCAATAAATATTTACATGCAGACCTGCAATTTCTTTAAATTCGAAACCAATTAAAAAAGCACTCAAGAACTACAAAACGTTTCACTGAAACTTAAGTGTTTTTCCAATTTCATAACTGCATTGCACGTTTAAGTGCCTGCACATTAATTATTCCAAAATGCAATATATCTTAACAGAAACTTTTGAGATTCCTAAAAACCAGCAAGTCACTTTTCTTTCCCGCATTCCTCACCAGAACAGACCGAAATTCGAAGAAAAGGTTACTCATCCAGCCGGACACTATTAAACCGCCAGCTATGATGCATTGATAGCCGGTCTACACCCTTTCTCGCAAGCAAGTCAAAAAGCACCTTGAATTTTTCCCGAAGGCCTCTCTTTCTAGATTACTACCGGGTATCTTGGCAGCGACTGGGCCCACCACTATGCTTCAAAGAGGTGTATATAGCTCCAGTACTTTCTTTCTACTTTCTATTACAAGTCTGCGCACACTGTCCGCTAACAGAGCACAGTGCGTACACACAGACAAAAATCAAGGTGGGGTTGCATTCATTATCGAAGATGAATAATACCAGGTAATCTGCAAGAGCTGCGCCGGTCAGTCAATAGTCTCGCCACAGTCCTATCAGATCCAATGTCAGAACGGGGAGGGGAGAAAAAAAAGTCCCCAACTGAGATCTGGTATCGGGCAGCGTTGACCGGTTAAGCTGTTCATCACACGATCCAAACAAAAGCAAAAAAAACTGCTACAGATAAAATTAGCACGTGCGGATTTTTTTCTTTTTCAAACACTGGTCACTCTCGACCAATCCGAGACAAGGTCATCGGGCTTCTAGTACGTGGTTGGACCCAGACGTGCACGTGGAACCAGAGAGGGTGTCCCGGCTCGCCGAATCGATATTAAAAAGCGAGCGGCTAGTTTCGAGCTCCCGCGCCAAGAGAGAAAGAAAAATAAAAAAACGCCGCTGATTCGGCATTCCACCGCAGACGGCGCTCGCGTCGGTCAGAATTGTGTTCTGTGCGTGTCGGTGCGGTGCAGGTGATTCGAGATAGCGGGAAGAGTGTTTGCTGAGCGGATGCTGCAGCGGCTGGTGAAACCGGACACGGGGTTCCATCGTCCGTCGTCACACCCCGGGGTCACCACCTCTCCCCAGTTTGAGACGTCGCTGAGGCTGAGCGACAAAAAATTGGGAATCAACGAAATCGGATAACCGGCGAAGTTTCGGGGGAGCATCCGCGCGAAAGTGACCGCGTATAGACTACATTCAGCCTGAAATCATGATACAAACTGTAAGTAAAACCGTTCTTTACTTGATAATCAGATTGCCCAAGCTCTGTTCGCGTGGTCCGCGAAAATTACATTAACGAATACGTCTCGTTCCAGAAAAGCGTTCGCCACCTGAAACTCGTTCATTAGAACTATTTATAATGATTACGTTTTTGTCCACCATATAAACATTAATTCTTCGCAGTTTCAGTCACAATAAACGTTAAAAAATTGTTTAAAACAAATTGAAATAAAAATAAAATATCCCGTGTTCAAAATTAATAATGTTATTTATTATTGCAAATGACTTACGTCATTGAAACAATTTCCATTCAATGAGATTATTTGGATATATTCTCTCAAGTGAATTAAAAAAATGTACGTAATTATTTAATTATATTTGAAACTACATTGGGTTTGATTTATTCGACATAACTTCTACTGTAAAAGATGATTTTACAATGATCTTGACATTGCCGTGTTTGCAATGCAATTAACATTTTCTTGAACGTCACAATTGAAATAAGATTTTTTCGTAATTGCAAGGAACAATTGCACCAGCGTCAGGATTCAAATGTATAAGCCAAAATAAGTGTAGTTCGAATACATACACTCCTCCACCGGGCCAGTGGCTCTGCAATTCGTATTCAATTTATATTACGCATCGCAGCGCCACTGGTCTTATGGGAGAGCAGGGAAACTAATTTAAAATCTGATTTGAGCTTGCAACAATCTCTGATTCCTGGCCCAGGGTATGGAAAGTGATTATGAGGGTGACAAATGGTTGATGGAGGATGGTGGGGTTAGGGGGCGGGCGGGTTACATGCGAGGTTATCTGGCACAGGTCAATCGCCATATAAACTTTTCGTGTTTCCTGGTTCAATTCATTTTGGTTGCCCGTGACCATAAAAAACCAGTGTTGCTGTGACGCGTCTCACGAATTCGGTAGGTCAATGCCAATTTGTTTATAGGTCATTGTCAGCTAACGGTAGCTAGTCTATACCGGTAATAAAAGATCAACGCTGGGACTACGATAGAATTAAAAAGTGGTCCTTTTAACAGAGAGTGAAGAAAAAAATGAAAACAATTTCTACCTATGAGCAACGCTTGTCAAGGCCTTTTTCAGAAAAATCCTTCTGCACAATTCTTTTGCTGACGAGGACAATGGTAATTACTTCTCGCTCGTTGCATTTCAACAAATTAGATAGCAAAGTCATTTTTTCCACGTTAGATGATTTGAAAGAATGCACTACAAACCTTTAATTTAAGTAATTTAATTGAAAGATATTTAAAACACTGGTTGCAGTATAATTGCACTTTCATTTGAAATTTAACGCAATTCAATGAGCACAATACACATGATTACGGGATACATTTTTCGGGATACAAAAAATGTATTACAGTATGAATGACTGTAAAGTTTGATAAATTCAAATTTCCCGCTACGAATTTTGCATTTTGGAGGTGACGCTGCGCTAGAGCAACTGGCGCGCAATGCATTAATAGCGTGCATTGACGCGTCAGTGCAGAAATGACGATTCCCAACTTCGCGCGGGCGGCGCTGCTGCTGCGGGTGGTCATTTTGAAGAAACTTAAATAGCTCATAGGTTCGCAATAATTTACTCTACGTCTGTGCCAAACTTCATTACAATCCGACCATTTTTAGCTGAGTAGTGAGCTATGGCAAAATGTATCCCGTAATTATAACTGACTGTAGATTGAAATTGGGGTAGCATGGAATCGATTTAAATGTCAAATATTATTTTTTGTTTAAATTTGGCATTAAACATTTGTATTCATGAAATTATATGATAAAATTTTTAGTGAAGAGATACTACCATCATTAAACAGGTATTTAGGAATTTTTGTGACGTTCTTCCCACTAAAACATGGCTCTTAACAGTTCGAAATAATGAAATTGAATTTATTTAAATCATAATGTGTAACGTTTAATCGTTTTAAAATTGTATATTGGGAAATGCTCCTGAGTCTTAATAACATTTCTAGATAGAAAATGGTGTTTAAAACTCAAGTCTAATTTTACCATGGGTGATTGTACGAGCTCAGCATGAAAAACTCATTATCTGATCAAACGCTTTGCAAATCTTATTATCCTCCCAGATCTATGCGTTGACCCTCGTGTGGACCATGGCCGCAGTGTGCCTGTCTGCACCTGTCAGAGACGAGCAGGGTAAAGTTCGCATCATCTACCACGTGGGCGACATCGTGGAACACGCTTACACCAACGACGCCTGGCACCAACAACAGAACCCCATCAATCGGCCAGCCTCGATCCGGAACCCGAACCCGGCCAACCCCGCAGATCCCACCCACAACAACCCCAACAGCCCGCCACCCCACCCCATCAGCAACCGACCCAATACCAACAACTCACCACCACCCACCACCTCCCACCTCCCGAACAACAACCCCACCCCCACCGCCCAGAACCCACAACCCAACACCAACCCACCATTCAATACAAACCCACCCATCCTCCCCTTGAACCCGGGTCTGCACCTTTTCCACAATCAGCCGCAGATCAACCACCACGACCCTCAACACCGCGGCCAACAATTTCCACAACTCAATCCACCCCCTCCTCCTCCTCCCAATCTGACACCCGCCAACAACCAACCATCCGAAACCGGTCGCAGTCAACAACACCCCCCACCCCTCAACCCACCGTTCGGCCCTCACAACTCCAGTCACTCCGCCATCAACCCATTCCACCATCACCTAGCCGGTGGCCACGGCGGTACCGAAACGGGATTTCCACCGCCCAGCCCCCAATTCTTCCCCGCAGCCACCACCAACAACAACCACAACATGCACTTCAACCAGCAGCAAACGCATGGCGATGGTTCAGAGGCCGGCAACAACCTCCATCAACAGCGCCCCGCCCCGCCACCGCCCGCAGCGACACCCACGGTGCCAACAACAACGACGACCACTAGCACCACCACCACCAAGCCATCAACTACCAGCATCATTACCACCACTACTACAAGCACCACTACAATGGCCACGCCCTCCCCTCGACGTATGCCCATGGAAATACCCATCCAACAGAACCACCACGTGCAACAACACGTACAACATCCTGGGCAACCGCCCGTCCAGCAGACCGTGCAACAGACGCCGGTCCAGCCCGAGTCGGCGCACAAGAGTCTTGAGTCTTTTCTGGCCATGCTCGAGGAGACCAAGGCGCCACCTGGCGCCGTGATAACCCGCGCGGATGACCAGCGTCCGAGCGCCAGTGTGTCGGTGCCGCAACAGCTGCCCAGCGCCCAGGCCCTGGTCCAGTCGCCGGGCGAGGCGACCGCGGCTGCATCCGCGGTGGCAAGAGCACCGCCCAAGGACTGGACGGTGTACGACGAGCACAATCAGGCCAATCAGACTGCGGTGCTGGCGCAGGATCACAAGTACGGCTACATCGTGCACGGTAATAATTTCAAACGGTTTCGCGTGGAGGAGAAGACGGGGAGCGGGGTTGTGCACGGACTTTTCGGGGTGCACCACAACAACGGCAACTTCCGGGGTGTCCAGTACTCGGCAGATTCGGCCGAGATTCACCCCAAAATTATCTACGACACGTTAGTTAAATTTCTGTCACTGTGATGGCCCCCGGATAGGCGATTATAAAATGTTAGTCTGCTTTAAGCGAATTTTAAAACTCCACAATTTTAATTTTCTGTTTATTGAAAATCACGTCATCACCGTAGTGTATATCGCAACAGGAGGTACTCTACCATCTCTACCACTTGAGCAATTGTGGAGGTGCACATTTTCCACAGCACCTCTAAATCGACTAACGAAAGCCCGAGCCGGGAATCGAACCCAAGATTGCCGCACACATGGCAGATGCTCTACCATGAGCTACGACGATTTTTCAACCTACATGTAGCATTTCAATTCTCGTTCGATATTTCAAATACTCAATTCCCACCCACCCCCACACTCGAAAAATTGTGCACTTACTAATTTCTAGCAATTTTTTCCAATTATGTATTTATGATTGAAATTATTTTATCTAACACCTTATTTTTTATTGCCAAAAGTATGATCTCGTCGGCGCGTTTTAGCCATGTATTTGCAACTACACGAAATAAAAACCTAGTTAATCTTCAAGTATTTGAAATTGGCGTTAGCTAAACAAACGATAGGCAACACTAACACAAAAATCGCGCGCATTTAAATTGACTCTTATGATTACCGTGTCACCACAGCAAAGTCACTAGACTATATTTTCTCTCGATGTATCCGTAATACTGCCATTGAAACAGTCATGCATTTAGACGATTACAATATTATGCGCGATTACATTGAGAAAGGCCTTGTTGGGGACGGTCGCTCCGTCAATCTCTTCGATTATATTTGCAGTCGCTATCAAATTGCAAATCGGTCGAGATAAAAAAAATTGCACCGATCGAATAGGTAAGCCGAAACCAGTTGGTGTTAACCTTCGTCAGCTGCCCTGTACCGCCAAACGCCATTTCCTATTCTACTTTATCCAATTAGAGCCAACTGCCTTTGTCCAATGTTGGGTAGGAACGGAACGAAAAAGTTCCGTTCATAATAAAGGTGTTTCTTTTCCGAGGAACTTTGGAACGAATAGGTTCATTTTCCTGGGAATCAAGGAACGCGTGGAACAATTTCGTTCCTTTTGTTCGGGATGTGGAACGGTCGTTCGTTTTACTGGGTGCAGAACACTGAATAAATTGACGTTTAAATATTAAATTATAATGATATAAATAAAAATTTAGATATTTTCATCCTTTCAAAAAGTGATTTATTTTATTTTATTATTATTATTAATAATTTTAATCGAAACAGAAAAAGTAACGAAAAAGTTACTGGGTCCTTTTGAAAAGAAACTAAGAACAGGAACGGGTTCCTTTGATTTCAGCATAAAATGGAAATGAAACGGATTCTTTTCAAAAGTAACGAACCCAACGCTGCCTTTGCCCCTCAAAAAACACCCTCGGAAGAGTTTCGTGGAAAATTTTTCTAAAAAAAGAAAACGCCACGGTCAATGAAAAGCATAATCAATACGTTCAATGCTATCCAGACAATAAAAATATATTGACGGAATATAAGTCACGATTGTCATTGGGCATTACAGTCCCAAAAAAAGTGGTTCAATCCGGGAATTGCCACTTGATCACACAGGCTGTGAGACATGAACATTCTAGAGATACCACAATTTTTTTTTTATCTAAACTATTGACTTATAAAATCGAAGGAAATACACAAATATATAAACGATTGCAGGCATGTCCCTCAACAATCGAAAATATACATATATATTT
>JAUJYS010006403.1:0-10307 GCA_033995665.1 Melogona broelemanni | reverse complement strand
TTGCCATTGCCTTCCTCCGCGCAGTACCACAAGCCAATCAACGATCGGCTGCGCTGGAAATCGAACCCAGATCCGCTGGTTGGTAAGCGAGCACGCTACCTCTCGGCCATATACTTATGTACAAAATGTAAATTAGGAGGAGATATTTGTATTCAAAATGCAAAAAAAGCATGCGCTGAGCTCAGCGGGCGATTGGAACATCCACCACGCGCGCTCTCCTCGTGTTTCTAAACTGTAACCGCGCAACTTGATAGAAATGTAAGAGGTGCGCAAAATAAATAGTTGCTTAAGCCTGGTAAAAAATATTAGGAAAAGTGAATTGTCGATGGCCTAGTTGCATAGGTAAGCACGCTCAACACCTGCGAGCAGTATAGGGTAGTGTACTTTCGACAAATTTATAAATCTAATCTAAAACCCAATCAAGAGGACATCAGCATTTTTTTAGATGTTGGAAC
Source organism: Melogona broelemanni (assembly GCA_033995665.1). Classification (NCBI taxonomy): domain Eukaryota; kingdom Metazoa; phylum Arthropoda; class Diplopoda; order Chordeumatida; family Chordeumatidae; genus Melogona; species Melogona broelemanni. Next base: position 9,852 of record JAUJYS010006403.1, on the reverse strand, counting down.
ATTTACGGGCAAGTAAAGCACACAATACAGCAACATTTCGCATATATTTAAAAAAAAATTTAAATACCAATTACATGCGTTTGAAAGTACACAGGGTTCCAGGAGGATATTTTCTTGCTTGCTTGTCGCCTTTTTTGTACGCGTGGTAGCTCACTCACATCGTCATCATCACATGCACGACACGCTTTAATCGCCAAGATGCATTTGAATATATCTGATGGCCGTATCGTCTACGCATAACTACATGTACACGTGTAAACGTCGCCGTTGAAGGTCACGTCCTTCATTAATGCGCGGCCTGGTCCACACAGGACAGTAAACCGTGGACACAGTGGCACGGCCAAAAACCACAAACAACAGGCGAAATTAGCTTAACCTTGGCAGCGTTCAACAACAGCAAAAGCCAGTCTGGCCGGTCCCGACTCGTGGTGCTGGTGATGTGGCGACTCAAAATTTTGGGAAAGATTAGATCGAGTAAAGTGTGGGCGGACAGACAGCCTTCATGGTGTTCACTTTCGGGTTGGCAGACCGTATAGCGATAACGATCCAAGCACGCAATACAAATGGGTGCATGCAAAAAGGACATTGTAAATATAAACAATACATGTACATAAATACATAATATAATATATATTTTTATAAAATTTAGTACTAATGTTTCCATTATTTGAAGCGATTAAAAACATAGTGGTATAATTTACATTTATTATTTTACTGTTACTGTATTTTCCCCCTAAACGTCTGCTGAAATAAATCTTTGTTTATTTTTATATTACACGGGTACATCATTCTAGTGTCATTCGCACCGATCGAAAAAAGGTGCGGGTTCGTCTCTTTAAGGGTCTCTACCACTCATTCACGTACCACGTAGTGGCCAGATAAAGTTGGACGCCTAAACGAGTTCGAAGAACTTTGAAATTTCAATTTGAAAACATGGCCATTGTACTGGCAGTGGCAGCCCGACGGCGCATTCAATATTAACTCCGGGCACAAATGAAACAAAACGAGCTTGTCACGTAGTTTTTTATACAGCATTTATCTCTGTGGGCAGCATAATACTTTCCGCTCTATCTCGCAGGTGGGGCCCGCTCACCACAATTCGCTGGCGACTATCAACGGGCCCGCGTGGTAGACTAGTCTGCTGAAACGCGGGCGCGCAGCGACGGTCGCAATATTTTAGACTAGAGTCGACCTCTCCACCTAAACGAGGATGACTTCATAAGACACGGCAACCCATTCAATCACCATTTTCAGAGCTCATCTACGGCGGGTGCCTCGCGCCAAGAAAAGAAGGAAGAAAAAAATGCCTAATGCATTATGCAAATCCGAATGAACCGCGCAATATTTAAGCAACGCATCATACACATTCAGAGACGTGCTGGTTGCCGATCTTGCTCATCCTCCTGAGACCTGAGATACCACGACTAAACAACAATACATTTCTAAGATTTGACGACCACATTTACCACCTCGAAAGAAATCGTGTCAATTTACAAACCATGGCAGAGAAAACCGTCAACACAATTTAAGCGGACCAGTTTTCATTCATCTAAAGTACCGAAAGTAAGCGCAAGTGAATTAATTCACAGTTTGATTTCTCGTATAGTCGAAGCGAATTCGGCGAGTTCTGAACACGCGGAAAAAGCAAGCACTTATCTCCGCCACAGTCATCTCAGCGACAAGGCGATCACCAATTCGTGCTCGCAGTCTCAGGACGTTACGATCGACGTAAGAAAAAGGAGGGCGGAGGGGAAGAAGAAGAAAAAAACAAAGAGCTCACCATATAAAGAAGCTTATTTTTCATTATTATGCCGTGTTTTGCATGGCAATGCAATTGAAAGTTTTCGGTAAATCTTCCGACGCAGGCGTGGGCGCGACAAAGTTGCAAAGAGATAAGTAGGGAAGAAATAGAACGACGATATATTCTGATTCGCCCTCCCATACAATTTAAAAGTCTATATAGACTGCATCTGCAGCTACAACCTCACAGACACACTCACACACAATACACAATGGCGCGGCATGACGCTCGGTTCCAGAATACCAAGTCTAAATATTTGATGAATATAAACTGCGTCAGACAGCCGACACAATAGCGCGCACATGCCGGGAGTATAGTTACAAGCAACGGTCGTTCGGGTTCGACAGATTTCTTGACCAGCGAGACTTTTCAACGCATGACGTTCGGGTCGGGTCCACGTTTATTTAGCCTCAAATTTGAATGTCAATGGCAGATTGTAAACGAGGTACGAGCAAAAGCTTCTAAACCGTTAACGCTGACATTTTCTTTTCACCAATTTATTTTTAATCCGCTGTGGTCGTCATATAAAATTCATTATACACTCAGAGTAGTGTTTCTCAAACTTTCTTGATTCCTTATGTCATACAAGTTAATGGAGTTTTATTATTTATTTTATTTTCCAGGAGTGGCCGCGGAGCTCTAAGGGCTCCGATAAACACAGTTTGGGAAACGAGGACTTGGAGCATTGAGAGAAAGATACCGCACCATTGCCAATGAAAATATTGATTCTATCTCACCTAAAAATAACCATTATACAAAGCTCTAAGAAAAAAATAATGTCCGTGCTCGCCCAAAATATACAAAGGTTCCTCAATACGTGAGACAGCAGGGATCCTCAAATTGATTTGTTCATCTGCGATAGTCCACGGAACCGAGCAGTGGTAAACATAACGACAATCTTCTCATTTAATGTATACAACGTGCGAATACGAGTAGGTATGAGTGTCGCGTGACACCACCGACAGTCCTCAACACTGTCAGTAACTGTCAAGCTTCGCCAAATCGATCGTTCTTTAGGCACATTGGCAATGCATTACCGTACACCAGGCGCCATAACGTCTTTATCGTGGCTGACAACTCGGCTGTCAATACAAACCACGTCACGTTACAAAACTTGCATCGCTCCCCGATCCACCATTTAGAGACGATTGGAGAAGTCCATGTGATACTATCAGTATACAGATACACAAGAGAGAACGAAGATCACCCTGAGACCTCAGATTCGTACCACCAACCAATTCTCCAACCACCCGAGCTGAACAAATTCAAACTCCGCTACGAGGTATTATTTATTTTGACTGGTTAGAAAGCTTCAACTCTTAATTACTTTGAAGGGGGTCCTGATCAAGTGGCCAGTTAGCCACCATTTAAACGATTTATTTTAGCAGTTCTATTCCGTGGAAACAAACTCTACGACTCAAACGCAAACGTGGCGAAACATTTGAAATCAACACGCGGGACGATTTAAAAAAGCTCAATCGCTCAATCGTGCTCAATCGTGTAAATCTTACCTTGGGAGAGGGGGTGGGTCAGCAGGTGGCGAAATACAAAAAATTGATACAGTAATGTCTAAATTCGGCGTTGGATCCAGCGCATCCAAAAAAATGACATCAGCATAGATTGACAAGTCTGCCAACGGTTACTTCTTTGGGGGATGAAAGAGAGGGGGGAGTGGCACAAGAACGTTTCTACAGGAAACAAGCCGTCAACATTACGAGGACAGGCCATGCGCAGTAATTGGAGAAATTCGTGCTGACAGTCTACGGCAAACATAAAAGAAGTTCGGTTGCACGATAGACTAAGTGGCGCAGACGCAGTTTTTTTTTAATAATTTCGAATGCAATTTGTCTGCCATGTGGCACGGGTTCATCGCCACGCACGCTACAAAGCTCAATAATACTGGAATTGCAATATACCACAGCGATGCCCACATTTCTTTACGCGTACTGTTTTTTTTTTAATCTCTCAGCCTGCAAGCAACAAACACAAAATATTGTTTTTTGTTGTTGTTGTTTCAATCGAAGCTTATTTCTCTAATACTTCAACTAGACAACAGTTTATAAGACATTACATTTCGTTAATTTAGGTGCCTGATCGACTCAACGGAACATAACAAACTGTAATTGTAATAATTGCAATACGCGAAATTTAAATGAACGAACTCGAAATTTTATCACCTCTGGCAAAGAAGGCCAAAGCGAGAATGGAGAGTTTAACGGCCAGTAGAGGTCAGAAGTGGCGCGACACATTGAGCTCGGATATAATGGGCGGTCCGCAGCGGCAATTGATAAAAACCGCCCGTATAAAGATGACCAGTTCCGAGCACCAACATTGAAGGCTCACGCGAAACACAAAGAATTATGCAACGTCGCTGCTCACACCTGCAGTATATAAATATAGAGGCAGGTTATATTCGCCGGACAGGCACCGCCAATACACAATGCGACCCCTCCCCATCCTCCTCCCTCCAGGAAATCCTGCAGCAAAATAGGCAATCCAGTAACACTCACGAGAATCGTTATGGGATGAATGGGATATATTGGGTAGAAGTTGGAAGAAAATATGAGGTGGCCGATTTAGGTAGAAGGCGAATGAGAATAAAAGCCAAAAAAAAGGAGTGGACAGTGGCTATCTCGCCCGCCAGCCATGTAGAGCACAATGTGAACGTGGGGTTCGAACCCCGATGGAATTTGGCTTCTCACGCAGACGTAACGACTCAGAGCCACTGTACTACCCATCCTTTCTTATGTGTCCTTTTCTGAACTGTCTTTCTTTTCCTGAGACCGGACACAACTGAATTTTGTCCCATAAGTTGACAAAACACAATTTTAACGACATAGTATTAAATATAAATAATGAGAATTATTATTTGTTAAATTATTACAATAAGTCGTTATTACATTGTGGATATTATGACAATCGTGTTTCATTGGTTTGCATGAAGTTTCAAAAATTTATTTACCAACTCAGGAAGGATTTTCCGGTTATTTGCTTACAATTTTATGTACAGTTCAATGATGCTGTAAAACGGTCAGAAATTATAAAACTCCCGCTAAAAGACGCATTTGTCCAAACTCTTATCTTTCTTGAAATTCAGCCATTGTCAAGCCATTCGTAGAACAGAGGACAGAGTTCAGGGTCTACGAAGGATTTGTCGAACGCAAGGGCGGCCATTCACTGTAACGGTAAAAACGGGATCCTTTATCCGGCATCAAAAGAAAGCTCAAACCCCGCCGAAGCACTAGAGACGGCGCAGAGGTTCCCCCCTGCGCCTTGACCAGTCAGTGATGGTCATCGACTCAGCAGCACAATGCGGGAGGCCCGCGTCGGGATGATCCAGGGGTCCCTGGCACTTGTGAATCTAACCCCAGTTGGTCAAGCGGAGAAGGTTTGCCGATTAAGAAGGGCTTGTGACTTTGGAGCACGATCCGAAAAGCAGACTCGTGTGAAAGACTGAAAAAGGTGGACAGGTCAGGGTGGAAGCTTCCCCCAGACACAAACACATGGCTTCAAAAGAGCAAACTTAACTCTGTATATCACGTGGGCGGAAACTCGGCGCACTGGCAATAGATGGCGCTAGAGTTCACGAGAAGTTCAAACTTGACCACTTGGTTCCTTTTGTTAAGAAAGGGATACCTGGATTTATAACAACTATTTCAAAGGTGCGAAGAGGTCCACTCTCAGGTCAAGGGTCATAATAAAAAAAACAGCTTCTCGAAGGTTCAGTTGTGAACAACTTACTTTTTGTCAGTGTCACCAAGAAAATCAGGTTCATTCAAGAATCGAGACATGACGAGATCGATCCTTCACTTTCTTGGTCTCGTCTTTGAAACCCGACCGGTCAAATTGACTGACAACTGGCTCGCTAGATGTCGCTCGAGCAAAACGGTTACGCACTGCGTTTATAAATACCCATGCTGAAAATTCGCTGTACTAACACCAAACTTTGCACAAGTGGTCTTAGGATTAGACTGGCTAATAGAAAGTTCAAACTAATGCGTGATACTCCGTTTAGCATACGGTTGACAAGGCCAAAGCTAATTTATCAATTTAAACGAAGACTTTATATCCTAGCAGCCCATTAGTGGTATTATTTGTACAGACGTAAAATTTTAACCGACGTGACTAACACGTCTGTAGACCGGCAATAACCTGTTCAGCATCCAACTGATCATTCGCCACCGAAAACTATTCGCCGAATTTCATCTAAGACGCTTATTTATTTTACACCATTTGAACGCTGAAAAAAGGGGTCATTCGACAAACGAGCAAGATAAACGGGATTTTCGCGCGAACATACAGTGACACTTCTTGGAAAATAGTTTTCTTCGTTCATTAGCATATGCACCCCCTCCCGGAGACTTAAAGAGGCGGTACTCACCCGCATATCATCGATTCCCGTGAACAAGGTTCGCAGACGTTTCCCCCAAACTAATTAACACAACCGGTTTTGCATAGAAACAAGTGCACAATGCGCACTGTACCTGTGCACGGATCATTAAATATTTTATATATTTTAATAGATAAGAATTGAAAGACAAGAAGTGAATTTCAAATATTTTTTACTCCATCTTTTTCTATTTTGTATGCATGACTTTTGCATCCTACTCTTCCATTTTGCAAGAGCGTCTAGAGATCATAACGGCAAAATGCCTTATCTTATAAAAATATGAACGAGATCTGCAATTTAGGTGTATTGCTCCAGCCAATCGCACGTAAAGAAGTAAACGCTACCGTGTCGTAGGCACGTGTTCTAGTTTGGAAAACGCTGTAATTCCACGCGTATCGGTTTCCTCGTAAGTGCAATCGTTCCAAGATAGCATCTTGGGCGACCTTTTTCCACCCACCCCCTCTCCTTCCCGTATCGCGTCAAGGTCGACAAATTGAGATTAAAATCAATCAGGGGCCCATTATGCGCTTGCCGTTAATCGTGTCTATAGTGTGTAAAACAATGCCGCAGACGCTATTATCAGTTGAGCAAAGCGTATCGACAGTGTAGCAATTCCGTTCAGCGCACCACTACACACGAAGCTCAATAAATTATACGGCTGGCGTCTGCGCATGCGTCGTAACGGTTGACGTCACGCGGTGGATGATAACACGAGGGCCGCATTTACCTTTGGCGGGCCGCATGAATGATTTCATGTTTAAGTTACGCAATGTTCATTTTTGGAGCATAAACAATTTTTCAGCGCACATTTGAAAAGATCCTCAGCATTTGTAAAGACCAGTCAAAAATTCAATACCGCTCAAAATAATCGAATAGTTAAACTAATTAAAAAATCAACCATGCACTGGAAGCCAGCTCATGAGAATTCAGGGAATCTCAGAAATATCCACAGTGTATTCATTCCGAATCGATTCCACCTAAATATGCTAACTAAAAGTCTCGAAAGTTTATTAGCATTCGGTATGTAATCACTAATTCAGATGATGTCTAAGCCATAAATATTTGTGTTGTTAAAAGAGGGGCTTCGCTAGTTGTCATTCCGAATCCGACCCTCCAGCAAGCGCGCAATTGTCTTAACAAGGACGCAAAACGCGCAAGCGCCCAAAGTCGATTTTCGGTAAAGTGCTTACTAAAATATTCACGAGGGTGAAATTCGACGCTCAGCTAGTCCGCCACTAGACCGTGTAGACGCGCTACGTGTGTGACGTTTCAAAGGTGTAGCAGCTGCTTTCGCAGTGGTCTCGTTACAACCGAGACAGCCAGCGCCAACGAGCGCTATTGAATTCCCGAAATCTGAATAAGAAATTGGTGGCACCGGTACTGACCTATTATCATGGCGCTCGTTCGTTCACCCAGGATAAAATCGATACGACACGGTGATAAAAATAATTTCACTCAAGATTATGGGAGTATCTTAAAATCATTGTGATTTTTAATCTCGTAATTATTTTGCATTTTTCAGCATGACACAAACATACTCGAAATTACTTTTTCACTTTGGAGGGGCGAAATGACCCATTAATTACGTCTCGCTGAAGAATTAATGTGGTGATTCCAGAAAACGTTGAGTACCAGAGTGAAGAGTGTTTGCTTCAAATTCTCATGAACAATGACGGTGGTAATTGCATTTTAGTTTAACGGCAAGCAAAATCAATTCATTAACGCCTTTACAGAGTACAATCATAAACCAAATATCCAAAATTTTAAATATTCAATTATACACTTGCCACGTGGTTATTAAACAGGAAATTGGAATCACTATTTGATCAAGCCGCGCATGCATCCTGCCTACGCACCCGGAAAACGGTATCGACATTTACTATTGGAAAAGGCCAATGAGGTCAGACCCCGTGCCTATGGTAGGACGCGTTCGAATACGATCCTGCCGAAAATTACCAATTTTCGGAACGGAAGGGATGCTCGCGAGAACAAATTAGTTTTGCTTGTATTCACACCTATAGGCGCGAAGGTATAGGCCTAATTGGAATGCCAATTATGTGATGGCGTACCAAATCAAATTAGACCATTTCCAATTTGTTTTCGCCGATATTATTCACAAAACCGAATTACGGAAATAGCTTCATAGAAAAAGTTGGATTGCTCGCGAAAGATATAGAATATAGAAAGAGGGGCGAAAATATGATTGATGAGTTGGGCTAACAGGCCTCATTAAAACGTACTCAATACGGTGACGTATATCGGGGGGAGCGAGAATATATTTTCCTGATTGGCCCGTTTTGTCAACAAAATTGGTGACGACATATCGTGTGTACAGGAATAAATCCAAATAAACTTTGGTCCTGGCGCAAAGGCGATGTTTGTTCCGAAATCCATGCATCTTTAAGAAAAATATACCGTTGCAGAATTGTGAGGACATCCCAGAGATTCAAGCGCCATCTAGTCAGCAACATTGTAAACTTGTTGGTTATATATCGACGTTGGAAAACTCATACATTGCATACAAGACTCCTACAACCATGCTCCGAAACGCAGCCATTTTGTTTATCGACTTAATCGTGTAGAAAGTCTACACGACAGTAACGCCACCTGGCGGTCATGCCTCCCATTGTCGATGATAGACACGGACGGTTTAACAAAATCGGTTTGCGTTAGCTAAACGCGTTAAATTTGGGACCACCGATGCCGTGACTACTTGCGGGCATATTCCGAATTTGCTAACGATATGTGCGAGGACATGACGTAAAATTAGTGCCGCGAAAATATGGTGCCTATTTATTTTACTGTTGACATGGAGCTGATGGCATCGGGCACAGCCACACGCCAGAGTGATGCAAGGAGAAAGTAAATAAAAGCTTTCAGACAAACACATATACGAACACGTGTGTGTGTGTTTGGATGGAGATTGGGAAAGGAAACGGGCGCAAAAATATACACAAAAGCATACGAGAAACTCTCTCGCTCGTGTCATGCACGCATGCCGCCTTTCGCAGTTAATTAATTTTGCAGAGATAGGAGGGCCACGAATTCGGTTGACGTAAGCGGCGGGCGCGTAGAGAGAGGTCTGCCGCTTGCTTTTCCATACGCAGGGCAGGGGGCCACACGTCACATACAGTAAACTCCATCAGATCACCACCAGACTATGTATTTATTTATATCCTCTAGAGACCACATAACTGTTGGAATATTATCAAATCGAGATTATATAGTCCGAAAATGTTATTATTTTGGAATAAAACAAAGTTAATTATGGTGATGCAAAATACACATTGAACAAAACACATCCAAACTTGTCAGTAAGCGTTACCAATTTGAATTATGCACATGGCATAAAAGGAAATTTCCACGTGCAATGCATAAATAGAGAAGGAAGCTTAGAAACTAGACAATATTAGCAGGGGCGGACTTGCTATGGCAGAAGGGCGGGAATTTCCTCCCCCCCCCCTCCTCAAACAAACCCGACAGGGCCCCTCCACCAAATAGTGGGCCCCCAAAATGGCCCCTTGGCATCATTTTCCGCCCGGGCCCTTTGGTAGACAGTCCGCCCCTGTATATTAGTAAATGCAGGCAGACTTTTACTTTAAGGGCGACAATTCACACATGCATTACTAATGTATGCATTGTATGTAGTAATGCATGTGTG
>JAUJYS010006402.1:0-10353 GCA_033995665.1 Melogona broelemanni | reverse complement strand
ATCTCCATAGAGACACGAGGGTGCAGTATTCCTGTAGTGCACTAGGCGCTACGGTGAATTTAAAAAAAAAAATAAAATAAATAAAATAATGTGGTATACATGTTCATGTAGTAACCAGACAAGATTATGCACACACTTCGACAGCGTAAATGTATTTGGAACTTCAACGCGTACACGGATCGCAAGTGTACTTAAATTTAATTCGATATTTAGAACACATAAACCTGTTCTGCAAATCCTTAATTAAGATAGGCAAATAACATATATCTTTGCTTCAATGATTGAGACTTGAAAGACAATCTTGTAATAAGTAAATTGGCATTTAAACTTTGCATGTGCATGCATAAAGCTAATAATTTATGATATATCAAAATCATGAAATTAAATATTAAATATTAGATGCACATTAATTAACATTCCAGAAACATCATTAAAACCTAATGTAGTTAATTAAAATTTTGAGGCGCATTAATTAAGAGTTGGCTCGATTAAAAAAAACACAATTTCTCACTATACGTAAAGTGCAGTTTGGAACTCTCATGCAATATTTTTCCGCAAACTGTGCTTTGCAGCTCTTTAATAAGCATAGGCGAATTTAAGAAGCGGCATTTGTAATGATGCGCATTATAGTAGGTGATATTTAAGAACTAGTAATGAAAAATACAATTGTAGCAGGTACCTATGTTCAAAGGCGTTTATTGTGCGTGTAAAGAGGAGCACAGCCTTTTTGTTATTGCTTGGTGGTCTTGGTTCTTAGTTTATTTTATGTTTATATACAAATATACATTTTAATTGGATAATGGCATACTTACAAGCATAGTTCGTTTTAATGCTATTAACAATGAATCGCGTACATATGACTAGGATTTGATATTTAAAATGTGCAACTTCAATTTCGCATTAATTTCGTAAGAATTCGAATGAAATAGATAATAATTTTAAAATAATGTAAATATACTCTTTAGTTAGTCTTTTGACAACTAATAGAATGGTTTTGCCAATTTCATCATTCATGATTTATCATTTCATTATTATTTATTATTATTAAAAGTACATTATGATTAAAAGTTGTCAATGACACCTTCAATTATTATAATGTAGGTTTGTTAAAGATGAACTTTCTATTAATTTAATTGCTAACACTATCACTATTTGTATTTGATTAGTAGTTACTCGTAATTAGTAGCTTAGCAGTGATTCTAGTGCTGTTTAAAATATTTATTCGCGAACCGTCTCTATGCCAAAGTACGCGCTATATTTATTTCACTCGTGCATAATATAATAATTTAGTTCTGCAAATTCAGACAAAATTAAAATTTTCTATTTTATAAAGTCACGTAATGCTTTCGAACAAAATCATTTTAAAATTTAGCTTCGAAATAATTCAATTTACTTTGACTGTGCGCGAAAATTTGATTATGTTTCCAAATGGAATTCGTGCAAAAATTGTGAAATCTGATACAGTGTGCATCATCGGTTTGCGCGATTGTCATCACTCGAGTTTTGCATGAGCGAGCTCGGATTCAGAAGAATACCCGCACTTAAATCTCGCCCGGCGGTGTCGTTCGTTGCCGTGACTAGTTGAGGCGACGATCTGACCTGGGCGGACGCTTGCGGTGACTGGATATGGCCGTTGGTTGACTCCTGACCGAGTTTGAGAGGAACTTTACTTAGTTTCGCGTCTTTTAGTACTTTCCCCAACTCCTCCGATTGCAACACTCTCTGCAATTGCGCTTCTTGAGTAAGAACGCTGTCCATCAGTTCCTGTTCTTTTTCTTGAAATGTATTGACAGCGACCTGACGAACATTTTTAGTTTGTGCATTTTGAGGAACCTTTTGAACGTGCGATTCTTGGAGAGGAGTTTCTGAATGAGTTTTTTTCGTATCCTTCTGATGGTTGGCATTATCCTCGTCTGTTGTTTGAAGGATAATTTTCTGCTCCGTTTCACGAGCCAATTTCCCGGTATTTCCTCTCGAACGAACCAGCTGGGCATCCGTGTTACGCAGAATTTCCTCCACGTCCGTTTCATGCGGCGCGTTATCCCTCGCGGTCTCCGTCAGATATCGTTCCATCTCCGTATCCGCTCGCAGCACTTCCGTTTCAATCTGCTGACCGACCTCGTCACTGTCCTTTCGGTCCACCGAAGAGTTTCCAGTTTCCACTAGCCGAAGCACGGCTGCCGGTTCCACCACTTTGGCGAACTTCTCTTGCAGCAGCGGCTTCGTCAGCGGCCGATCTTCCTGAACCCGCGCGGGCACGACGGTGAAGGCGGGAAAATCAAACTCGAACACCTTCTGCAATTCCATTTGGAGGAATCGCTGCACCTCCAGTTCCGGCGAGAGTGACGTCTCTTCCGGCGCGGATGGGACCGGTCGGTCGTGAATCTTGGTCGGTTCGTCTGGCCACGGGCTGTTAGCCTTGTCGAGCGTGTTGGAACTCGGTCTGCAGGAAGGAACTGGTGGGTGCGGGGCAGGACCGGCGGAGGAATTTGGCGTGGCGTCTGCGTCCAGGAACGGGTCCGTCGGTGCGTTATTAGGAGGAACTGAGTGCTGGCGTTGCTCCACCTTGCCGGAATCGGTTCCTCTCTGCAGATGGGCATCGGATCTTTTCTGCAGACGAGAATCGGCGCCCTTCTGCAGATGAGGATCGGCTCGCTGGAGTTCTATCTCTTTGAACTCGTTGAGCAATTCGCCAATGTCGTCGGAATGGAGGCTGCTAAGCGCGATACTTTGATCGGGAGATGAGGATGACGTCGAGGTGGAAAAGTCCTGGAAGGAAGGAGTGGGCGACGTGAAAATAGGTCTCCCCTGACTGCCCGACGCGGCGGCCATATTGACCACCTTCTGTTCGCCGCGCTCCAGGGTGACCCGCGCGGACGGCGGTCGTCGCGAGGTGGCGCTGCCGGCCGACGACGCCACGCTGGACCTCGCCGTCTTGTCCTTGACCACGCTGCGACTGTCCGGCCGCCACGACTTGAGGCTGGCCGACTTGAGCCGGGTGTCCGGGTACTCGATGGGCCGGTCGCACAACTGACAGCGATCGGCGCAGCAGAAACAGACCATCACCCGGATGGCCACCACCACCACCCCCACGCACATCATGGTCGGGCCGATCAGCTGTAGGGCCAGCGTCTTGAACACATCGTCGCCCAGCCCCACGATAGTGATGACCAGCCCCACCGCGATCATGCCCAGTCCCAGGTACAGGATGGCCGCGGCGCCGGGGCTCTCCTGGTACTTGGGCACGTTGTTGCGGACGTCCCTCAGCAGTTTACCGTTAGCACCGGCGACGGCGGCGGATGCGGCGGCGTTTCGAGCAGTTTGGAAAGAGGACGGTTGGGATTGGCCGACGCGGTTTTTGGAGAGCCAGCGGCGGTAGGCGGACATCTGTTGCGATTGCGGGTCCACAGGCGGAGGATACGAGTGGCGAAATTTGTTGTGGTAGTTGTTGTTGTTGTTGTGGTGGCCGCCGAGTTGGGCGGTGACGTTAGCGAAGGGGTTGTTGGCGGCTGTGCCGTTAGATGGCGCTGGCGTCGTCTCCTGCCAGGCTGAAGGGACGGCGACGTTGGCGCGGTTTGGTTGATGGTGGACGGTGGGTCCTCCGTCGCCTCCTCCTCCTCCTCCGCCGTGGCCACCGGCTCCGTTGGTGTGGTGGTTGCTGGTGGTGGCCGCTGGTCGAGTCGTAGCATGGTTGGTGGTAGTGGTGGTGGTGGCGCTGCCGTCGGGGGTGACTGCAGCGCCGTTTTGCGGGTGAGTGACGAGTCGGCTGATGACTCCCACTGCCGGCATTCCAAAATGGCGCGCGTGGGTCGGGGATCGCTAGTCATTGGTCGGTCGGATCGTGTGTGCACAAACCGACGTTCGTCAAAACTCTGTCAAATAGAAAGAAAAGAAGCAAATGTAGAAACAACTATGGTTATCGGGTAGAACAGGTTTTTTTTTTAGTATTTGACATGTTTATTTTACACGTAAATCGGAGATTTGCAGAATATCTTTTTTCATGCACCCGACAAAATGCCAAATCATATTTGTTGCTTGTCTATGCTGAGACTAAGGCGATATATTAATCAGTGAAACAATAAAATTGCTATGTAATTGCTATGTTACATTGTAACTCTGCTTGGATACGTCAAAATATCCATACAAATCGTTTTAACAATAAAATTGGTTTCGTATTCAGGGTACAATCGCCTCCGTTGTTTCAAACATTACAGAAATGCAACCTTATTTGCTGAACTTTGATAATTGCATTGCATTCACTTTCTTGATGCATTTCAGACGAAAATCTTGTTTTATTATTCTGAGAACAAATAATTGTTAAATTCCTTATATGTTTGTACCAAATTTAATTTTCCGTTTTGAATAATATGATTGCAATCGATTATTTTTGCTTTGCACTCGAACTTGCAGTTCCGCACGTTATTGGCGTGTAAGTTGACAAATGGCGCGCGCGACTTTCAGCGTGCATGGCAGCAAAAGGAAACAATTTTTTTAAAAGCCGAAATAGCCAAAATCCTAGGATATTGTTAGTCTATTTGTTTAAAAAAATTTCAAACGAATTTGTTAAATATCAAAGAAAATATAACATAATTTCTAGGGGGTTGGTTTTTTTTACTCACCCTGTACAAGTAGCATACTTGAAATAATTATATCATCATTTGTACTTGTAGCCATTATTTCTATCATTATTTGATTCCTCCTGAGGCCATACGAAATGCTGTGGGTGCCGCATTTTCGTATCTGAATGGCAGCATAACTAAATCAAATACGCTCGTATCAAATGTCAGTGGGTTTATTTTTGAATGGGCACTTTGTATGTACTTTATAATGGTTGTCAAATTACATATGTTGATTTCTTCATGGATAATCGATAATAAGTGTTGGTTTATGCTGCGGATCTTCGGGGATTACTCAGTTTGTGTGCAGATATAACAATGCAATTTGAGCAAATACAGGGTAATTGTGGATATGTTATTTTAATAAAATAGAGCTGTTCAAAAGATACGACACCATTAGTATCAGATAAATAAATTTTCCATAATGGTGCCACGCATGTTACGATAAACGAAATTATAAATATAAAATTTATAGATATCGTTTTTATTTTTACGAACGTAACTTGAAAATTCATACTTCGCAAAGCCAGCGAAATGTACTTAAAAAAATATTCCTTTATTTACAATAAACATTGAATAGACCACATCATAATCCACATCAAACATTGGTTGGACTAAACTTAAATTATTAAAATGAGTACGATTTGGTTATTGGTATTCTGAAAAAATATATATATTAAGCATTCTAAAAAAAGTAAAACGAATTAAAAAAAACGGCAGTGCTGATATGTCTCTGCGTGCGTTTGGTAAGCCAAGAGAGCATTGCTATGGTGAATCATTGTTATTTTTCCAGAACATGACGCTGCCATAATGGAACGACGTAGATGTTCTCAAATGGCTATCGTACATACGTCAAGAAGTGAAATCGATAATTTTGTTCACCTGCGCCCGAGATTAAAGCCAGAATAAATAGGCAACCAGCCAGCCAGCCAGGTGATGATTGTGTGTAGAGGCAAGGTTGAGGGCGGGCGTTCAACACTCATGCCACACGCCAATCCACCCGGCATGTTCTCCGGTCATGCGATCGTTTTTGTATTCGGGGGAACAACAGGAAAATAAAAATGCCAAAAAAAACTTCCCCGTCGATGATCCGCATTGCGTCATTTATGCAAAAACGAAACAACCTTATACATCAAATTTGGCTGCCCCATATCCTAGTGGGGATCCCCAACGATCATTTTTGCAAATTGTTATCAAATATTTTTATATATGTGAAAACCAATACACAGGGCTAGATTTAAAAATTAAATTTATAGAAAATCATACTTAAGGACATTTTCGTTTCTATTTGTAAAGAAAAACTTACTAATTCTTACTGAAACTTAACTGATACTTCAAGTGTCCGTTTTCTATTTATTTCTGATCTTAATTTTCCAAGCTATTTGTTTAAACGTATCCTATCGACAGTAATTCAAATTCCAAGGAGGCAAAAAAGACAAACATGTTAGCACCTGGCTATGCCCGACGAATTAATAATAAAAATGTTGACTAAGGGGTTCATCATCCATTCATAAGCCTATCAATATTCGCATAAACGCGTCGAGGCAATGAAATTGCATGGGTCATTCGGATAATATCTGAGCCTCATTCGGAGAATATTATTCATTCAGTCATTTCCTCTTGAGATGGGACTGTCAATGATTTTTTTCTTGGAATGAAATCAGAGGATTTTATTTAGGTGAAATTATAAACTAATCGAATCATAATTTAGCAAAATTAAAACAACAAAACATTTTCTAAAGTGGTAGAGGGTTGAACAAAGCAAAACTATTGGGGAAAATTTAATTTTGACATTAAATTCAAGCTTCACTAATCAGGCACCATTTTGAAGGAAAAAATTGTGCTTTTGTTCATTTTTTATTTACGGACTTTTCAGTAATTTTTATTCAGTAAATGCTTGTAACAATAATATACAGATATGTTCCCGCATCATAGAAGGTTGCGACACAAGATAGTGGGGGGGAAACGACGACACTTAGGCAGCGGCCACATTAATGTGTCAGCATGGCGACACAAGATGACGGAAAGTGTGTTTTATTGCATGGTATATATTGTATCAACATCTGTATCGTATCGTATATGTATTTGTATCGTATCTGTAATATAGATATCGTATCTGTAATGTAGATATCGTATCTGTAATGTAGATATCGTATCTGTAATATAAAAAAATATCGGATGGTTCAAATGATTCGACCCCAGCCCTGATTTTGCCCCTGTTACAAACGATTAACCTCCCCGCATAGTACACGTTCCTGTAGTGATTGCCTGCTACGAGGCATCTCTGTGAGGGAATTACTGTTTTGCGAGATTGAGGATTTCTGCGTGCATCTTTGCGCTTCGTTACTCTACTCTGTAAAATAGATTTTAATTTAACGGTAGTTGTCATCCAACAATGTTGATTTGATAAATTTGTTTTAAACAAATCGAATTCCCAGGAAAAATATTTGAATGTCAAGTAATTTTTGTATCGTTCATGCAAATGTTTCATTCTTCGAAATTGTTATTTTACCTGATAAAACAAACTCGGGAGACTTTAAATTTAATCCATTACGCCACTTTTCGAATGTCCCTTAGCCACCATACTTCATAATATTCCGTCACAAAATCAATAACTTCTCTTATAAAGCGGCGCCACAATTGACTAAACACCAGCTTAATTATTTATCGCGGAAAAAAAATCAACAGCAGGTTTTTCAAACATACCTGGAAGCATTATTCTAAAAGGGTAGGAATGAAAAAAATTGCGGCTAGCGGACAGCCACAATAGAACCTGTTAAGGCAAGAATTTATGAAGACTATTTATAAATACATTGCCCACATTTTTAACGTGAGCATTGCATGCATGTTCAATAAAAATAGTGTAGGGGGTATTGCCAATTGCAAATGAAAATTGGATTCTTACGATAGTAAACATATAGATCTATGAAAATCTGTTTGTTTGTCATCAACTTCCTATCTACATATATACAAAGCTTATATACGATCAAATATGCATCTATGGCGTAGTTACACTTCTAGACAAAATCGTACAAGTATATTTAAGTTCTGGATTGGACGCATTAGTGAGATTTGGATTACAAGTATTGATGTCAGATATCTGTTTCCTATTTTTGGTATAAACTGAATATGCATGCATGACCATGCTTGGGTATATGCATTCTGATAACAGTATTCAATTACTTACAACAACGAGTGTGTAGGTTCATATAGATTATTTAATTAAGAGGTCTTATGAATTTCATGGTTTATACGACAACTATTAATTGTACATGTACAGAAATGCATGTAAGATGGTAGATCTACAGTATGACAGACAATAAATAAAACGGAGTTCTGCAGCGGGAAGAAATCAGTATTGTAATTCCTCTAACTACAACACTATTCGATAAATTCTAATTTCTCAGAGTTACAATTCCGTCTCTGTCGCGGCGCGTATTTCAACCAGCGCTGCGCTGGTTAAATTATAGTCGAATATCTACCTGGTAAATCTCTCTGACAGTTGATACGTACGTTTATCTTGAAAATCCGTTAACGAGGCAATTTGCTTACCCAATCTCGGCGCACCGAATGCCTCACGAAGAGTACAGGTCGAAGAATCCCGCATCAAAATTCGAACCGCCAAATCAATTTTTTTCTTCCGAAAACGCACCAATTAGTTGTCAGCGCCAACCAGCCCCCAAAAACGTAACAGGCAGGCCGCGGCGTCAGCACAGAGGCACGCGGCGGGGCAACACAATTTCACACCTTCTTTCCACACTAGGAGCCGCTCGGGCGCTCACGTGGCACAGAGGTCCCCCCACCTGCGGTTGCGTCCCCAATCATCACCCGCATTATAATCCCCACTCGGTCTCGGCGGGTTTGCTTCGGTATTAACTCGCCGACGAGTATACCCACGTAATACACGAACGTACGAACGTGTACATGCACACACGTCCCATTAGACATCACGAATGTTTACCAGCCGTCGCCATGGAAACCCTTGGCCTCACCTTTGGCTTGCTGGACGTATGGACTGGCCGCTTATGTATGGCTCTCCTCTCGAGACCCCCCTAAGCACCAGACCACCCACGCACTTACAAAACGAGATCCCATTTTTTTCTCAAGTGAATGTTACAATTGGGCGTTTGATTGCGGTTGAGCCAACGCGTGACGTAGGGACATACGAGTATATTTGTTCTGACACTTCGAAATATAATAAATCGAGGGCCTTGTACTGGGTATCGCGAATTACGATCAAGTGAGTGCTTTAGTGGCAAAAGTTGAATCAATAATTCGTTTATTTGGTCAATTTGGTCATTTGGTTTATTCTCAACGGTCTGTGGTCCAAGGGTATCGCAACGATTGCCATAGTTCAGTGGTAGAGCATCCGCCATGTGCGGCGATTCCGAGTTCGATTCCCGCTTCTGATTTTCGTTATTAGATCCCGATATACTGATAAAAGTTACAATCCGAATCCCAAATATTTACACATATTGTCACAATGCCTCGGCGCGGCAATTACCTTATCTGTAAATCTAAATCCAAACTTTTACTTTGAAGTGGTGCAATGATTTATTATAATACTTGCTATAACATGTCTGGTAGCTAATGAGACGACGCTCGTAAAGTTACGGAACATTTTTCAGGCAAAATAAACCTCTTAATTGTTATATTGCAAAATGACGCAGATTTTCTAGTCATGATTTTTTGCCAAGAAACATTGGAATGCTTGTACATAGGGGCTCAGGAGAGCATGCGATGATCGATTCTGCGGTTTCCAATTTTTAGAATAAAACTTTTCTTTCTGATATCAGCGCCAGCATGGCCACTAAAGGTATTTGATTGAGTCACGAAATCGCAACCCTAGCGGCAACCAATGGCAACTTTTGTGTATACGGTACTTAGTGTCAAAGCGATAAATTATTTTTACTAAGTTGTTGTCAAATCTTGCCGGTGGAAAACAGACAGAACACAGTCAGTGATAACGTTTACCTGCTAGGATCGTGTTTACGTCTAAGGAAAAGAAAACATGCCGTTCGCCGTGTTGTCACCGGCAGATGGACATTGGCCTCAATGACGGATTTCCGTATGGGCGGTGCCGGCGTGACCCATAAATATGCTGGATCCAATGGCTGATGTATGCCGATACCACCGTTAGATCCATTTATGATCGATATTCATCCGCCTTATGAGAGTAGACACATTCACGTATGGAGATAAGATATGCACGAGTTTCTTGAGTGTCGCCTTTTTCATTCGATCTACTTGGCCGTTTTTGGAACGATGTGGTTTATGGAAACGTATATGGAACGAACTGTGCGATCCACAATGTGATTCGGTATTTAGCGATTTCAAATTAATTAAAAGAGATATTTTTTTGAGAAATAAACTATCAATTAGCTTTATCCCATTTTTTTTTCTTTCGTAGAATCGAACCCGGGTTGCCCATGATAAAACAATTATTAGTTCAAATTGATGATGACAGGTAGATGTAAAGTTAAAAATAACTTTTGGCTTCATACTCGTAGTTTCTTTTTTAAATTATTTTTAAATTATTATTTCTCTTGGAACTGAAAAACTTGTAAACTCAAATAGCCGCGAAATCGAAAGTCTATACCGATAAGGTTTACCAGTCGGTCAAGCAAAATTGCGGCAATCATCGGTACAACTTTTTTCTTGTCGGCCCCCGTGGCTCAGTGGATATGGTCACAGGCTACTAAGCGGGTGGTCCCGGGTTCGATTCCCGGCGCAGGCT
>JAUJYS010006401.1:0-10353 GCA_033995665.1 Melogona broelemanni | reverse complement strand
GGGGGGGGGGAACACCAGCACCTCCAGGATCGAATAAACGAGAGCCTGCGCCGGGTATCGAATCCGGGACCGCCCGCTCCGGTGTACGTTGCCATACACGCGGAGCTAGACGGGTCGTACTGTGTATAAGCGTGTATTGCATTTTTTTTATTCTGGAAACTAAAAAAATTCAAGTTTGCGAACCTCGGCGAAACGGCATTAGAGTGGCATATAGCTCAATTTGGCGGTGCAGCTGCTCAGTTTCTTACGCCTTCATTTGTTTGTGTTTGTCGGATTGCGATCAGAGCCTGAAAGTGTAGCTAATTTGCCTTTCATTGCACGCTGCCGAACCAATATCTCGGCGATATAGAAGGCATTACGGAGGGGCGAGATGCGCCAACCCTACGTCCACACATTAGAATCCGCGTAATTTGTAACAGCGGCACGGCGCCATTGTCTATGGACGTCGACGCGTGATATGCATAGTAGTAGTAGAAGGTGGCGATATGCCGAGTGACGAAAAACGTTTCAAGATAGTGCTTTTAAGTTTTCTTTGTACAGGCGAGCGAGAGAGTGTGTTGCGGGATTAATGGGTACCTCTCTCTTCTCGGTTAGGCGGCAATTTTTCTTTCGAGCTGCCGGCTACATGGGGAGAGACACGCGGGGGGACCATTCATTTTGCGGCTGGATTCAGAGATGTGAGGGAAGGGGGAGACGGGTGATGGAAGATTTACTCGTTGTTTTGTTTGTGGGGGTGGGGTGTTGGGGGGGTGGAGCACGTCGCACGCGATCGCGCCATCGTCTGGTTCAAGGCTAGCGTTCTGTGGGCGGTTCAACTGTGTAGAATGCTGGAAAGCACCGTATGTGTACCGTGTATAAAACTTTTGGCCTATTTGCGCCATTAGGGATCGTATTACTCTGAGGCGCCCGCTGTAGTTCACCGGTTTTCCACTTAAGGCGCCACTAGTTCTGATGATCAGCTGAACAATCTTATTTTCTTTGGAAACGACTGAAGGCACGAATTTGGAACGTGGTTTGGAAAACTACTTAGTGAGCGCACAGAGTCTGGCGAACTCCCGTAATATAAAATAATATTGAAATACAATTTTGATCAGTTTACAATTGTGAATAAAGCTACTATTATTAAATTATTTATATTATAGCTATCCTATTTAATAAAACAGTTTCCGCCGTTTTATGCGCACAAGTTCTTGTGCGCACAAAATCCTGAATGCACAGATGAAATGCCTCTATGACATCATGATAGCAGCAGCATTATTCGATTGAAGCCTGCAAATGATTTTTCTGATCTCGAACAGGCATAAACGCTAGTTATTTTTTATATGAAAGTTCGCTAAACTCTGTTCGTCTTCCTTTTTCTCGCTTTCTCAGACTATGTTTCCTATACGTATAGTCGTCCATATACCTACGTCCTAGTCGTCTTTTAATGTAAGGAGACATCAAAAAGCATCCGAAGACCATTTACTGAATGAACTTGATCATTTTAATTTGATTGTTCATAGGAGCCGTTGTGTTGGAATCTTCAAATTTAGAATGAACTTGATGTTTACGAATTGTGTGCATGCACTCTACTCATCGCACATTAAAGCGATAAAAAACCGATTCAAAATGGTTCGCCAATCATCGTCTAACTACAGGGAGCCAAGTAAATCTCTGCAGCACCATCGAAGACCACCATTAATTTCCAAGCACAGCAGGTACTCTTTAATGGAATTTCTTGAGAAGAAGCTTAGTAGTTCAAACTGTTCTGCGTTAAACGAGAAGTGTATATAATTTTACTACTGATGATCACAGGCATCGCCTTGAAATCACATGCGAAGCAAAACTATATGCTGTAAAGAAAATGCCGCCTGGGATTACAATCACAACGAAAATATATGTTGCATTAGATCACGCAATGTGGGCTCCACATATGGCGGTGACAGTTTATCATCATTCAGAAACACCATGAAATTCAATTATATTTTTTTCCACCGCTTCTATTGGAAAAAAAATAAAAAAATCGGTTAACCAACCGGTTAAGGGGAAGGGAAAATGTTCTTCGAACCTCTTGTATCCGATGCTGTACTCTCCATTTCTTAATTACAACCTAAATCGATTGGCGAAGACGATGGGAACTCGATCCTTCTTGTCGAGCTCACATTAATCAAGTCTATGGGAGAGATGTCCTCCGGCGAATTTCATTACTCGAGCTTCGATCCAACGCGCTGTACGACGAGTTTGTACGGAATCTGAAGCCGGCTTGAATTATAGTGCCAAGTAGTGGTTTCTGTTGTCGCTGCCAGGTCACAGAATTTGAAGTGAAAGGCCTTTCGAATCTCTCTCCCTACAATCATATTTTCTTTTAGAGATTTGTTGCCACTTTGGCTTTTTATTCCTTCGTTGTTGTTTTTTTATCTGCTAGCATGATTGAATTCTAATACTCCCGAGACCCAGTGTTGGCTTCGTTCCTTTTCAAAAGAAACCGGTTGCAAAGGAGTCGGCAAAGGAACCGGTTACTTTTGAAAAGGAATCGTTCCTCAGATGAAAAAAATGAACTTTTTTTTAAAGCAACCGTAACTTAAGTTCTTTTCGGTTTAGTCTTATTTACGAGCATATCTATGGAAAGAAAATCCAAGAATTCATTGCCAACTTTGGTCTATCGATAATTTGAAACGATTCGAGACGAAACGTAATAACGGTTGAAAAGATATTTTCGGACTTTTGAGATTTAATACCCGTGGTTGATTTTTTTAAAGCAATACGTGATGTGATTTCTTTCCGGTTTCATCTTATTTACGAGCATATTCATGGGAAGAAAATCCAAGAACTCTGCCAATTCTGGGTCGAGTCTGAGGTGGAAAAAAAAATTTGACATAGTGGTCGTTTCGGCGAATTATTTTATTAAATTTCGGTAGCTCCCCTGCCGCAATTCTTGGAACTTGAGGCCCTTGAGGCCATTGCACTAAAAAGTAAAAACGTAACTGTCAACGACACATGTTTCGGCTTATTTCGATCCCGTAACTTTATCTGATTTAGCGGTTATTGTTTACTCGTCGCGGTGCCATAATGAATTTTTTTTCACCGAATTACTTTCATACGGTTCTCTATTCCATAAACAATTGTATTTCCGCGAGTCCATGATACATTGCGCAATATTATTGAGCCAGCTACGTTGTCATAAAGTTTTCGCGTTTTGTTGAAATAACTTATGACCTTTTTGTGAGCTTTTATGAAAAAAAAAATTTTGCGTTAGCACACATTCACGGAAAGCTGCCTAAAACTTGTGACTAATAGTGACAAAAAATAGCATTTCATTTTCAAGAAATATCATTTATGAAATTCAGGGTATGCACAATGTAAATTACGTACGCTAGTAAAATGCGAAGCAATCATAAATCCTTAGTTTTGGTTGGAACCTTTTTTAATATTTCCTTTTATTATTCCCTTGTTTCTTTGCCAACGTATAAGAAGCACATTTTCACCAATGCCCCGGGGTCAAATCATCGGGAGCCCGCATACGGAATCGAACCTGGAATCGCCGTATCGCAACCGACTGCTTGCAATACCGACTGGGTTATAGCGAGTAGTACTTTATGAACCCCTTAGGAAAAAAATCTAGGACGTTAAAAAGAGATTAAATCATTGTGAATTTATTCAGCGTTATATCAATTCCTTATTACGTGAAAAATATTTATTCATGCGATACTGTAAACATAATACGAAAGTGAATAAGGCATGCGATCAAACATATATAAATATTATTATTTAACATTTGAATAAGTTTCTTAGTCGTCTGTTGTTGTCTTTGGTCGTGTGAATCCACGTCAAATTCTTGGATGTATTTCTTAATAGCCCATTTACATATAGGTGAAACCATCGGTTCGGAGCGAATCTTTGTCCCATGCCTTGAAGGTGCGATCTTTTTTAGAGGAATGGAACAATGGAAGGATCTCTATCTTTGATCGGCTCGGATAATGGAAAAATTTATATTTTTGTTCGGCTCCGGTCGGATATATTCGCTAATATTCGCTCGCTTGCAAAGTTCGCCAAGTTCGGGAGCCATTCCCATTTACATATCGGGACCGGCTCCGAATCAAAGATTTGCTCCGAATCGAATGTTTCGCTCCGAACCGAATGTTTCGCTCCGAATCGAATGTTTCGCTCCGAATCGAATGTTTCGCTCCGAATCGAATGTTTCGCTCATATGTAAATGGGGTATAACCATTGTGAAAGTTTCCTTATCTCGAATCTGCTTTTAGTGTTTCCCCTTGCGCGTCGGCAATCACACATTGCACGCATGTAGTGCTGTGAAGCTATGATATGTTTTTCGGGAGCAAAAGTCAGTGCACGCGGCATGTAAGCGGATCATTTTATCTGCGCTTTGTGGCAATCTCTCGTCGTCCACGCGATGGGACAGTAGATGCGTGGCTCAGCGCTTTTGTTATCACTCGTCGTGCCGAGCTTCTTTCTAAGCCCTTTTAAAGTTTATCGACTTTTTGAACCGCTAGTCCTGGTCAAAAATGTAGTTTCATGCTATTGTGGGCTCCCCGTACCTAAAGTGTTGAAGGATAAAGCCCTGCGTAACGTGTAATCCGGAGTATAGCGAAACGACGCGGCCTACGCCAAACAAGGCACGTCCAAAAAGTATGTGAAATTGAGCTCTAGCTAAAAATATTTTAAAAACGTTATTTTTCTTTAAAAACGCACTCCTTCAAATTGCAAATGAATAAAAATTGTTAGTATAATTCTTTTCTGGGCAATGGACTTGGTCAAAGTTATTTTAAATATTTTATTTTTCTTTGATAAAATAATAGAAATTGATGTTGTTGGTCAGTTGTGTCTTGAAATTGTCTACGTTAAAGGTCAGAGTTGACCTTAACCTTAGAGAAATTGATACCGTATGGGGTAAATAGCGACTATGGCAGCAACCTGCTATCACTCTCATGTTAACACAAATGAGCGCCACCTTGAGATAAATGGCATCACCCATAGAGGTTTTTGTTTTCAAAATAGAAAATGAATAAAGCTATCCTCGTTAATAGATTAAATAATACGTTTCCTTACCTCCAACTACATGTCGTAAATCTATACTCTTTAGGTTTTCGAGCGTCTCAACAACCAGTTTACCCAGTTATTACCACAGGCACATATCGCATATATTCGCCGATGTCCTGTGGCGTAAGCTGCCCGGCGATGTCAATTTTCCCTGCTTCCAATGCGCGACGCATTCGTTTTTTTATACAGACGTACTGCATATTATAGATATGGGGCTCTTGAAGACAGAGTGGTGTATCTCCATTTTTCTTTACCACAAATGCAATCTGCGCATGCCAAACTACGTAAACAAATTGAGTCAAACCTTTTGTGTGCCCTGGTTATTAAACAGCGCAAGTTCAAAAAACGCATTGATGTTTATTTATAAATTGTAATAAGCCTCTCGTAAACGTAAACTGGGAAAAGAAATTGAAGAACAACGAACGAAGCCCAGGATAGACTAGGGATGAAGACGACTGTGTTGGCGATACTCACAACACAAAGCAGAAAATTAGAAACAGAACTATCGATAAAAGTAGTACAAGTATCTACCACGCATGACTATAAGCAACGCTTTACGTTCAGTACGTTAAGTGGACACTGTACTTTGTCCGCTTAACGTACTGAACTTAAAGCGTTGCTTGTAGTCATGCGTCGTTGTACTACTTTTATAGAAACAGAACATTGCAAAATATGTAAAAGAAAGAACCGTTACCTTACATCACGGCTCACACCATTTGGAAAAATAATGAAAATTTAGAAAAACTTTCGCTCTCCATACGCGTTTTTCACCGTTGCAAGTTTCGTCAGTGAAGCTAAGCTACGACCTTTTTTTCATTTGTTGTGTCTCAGTTTAAGATAAATGGAGGTACACCACTCTGTCTTTAACAGCTTCATATTCCGTACTGGATTTATGTGAAGCGCGAGATATACTGGGCATGTATGGGATGGGGGTATAGGCGACGGTCAGATACATATAGACGAGGTCGGCGTAATTTTTTTTTTTTTTTTTTTTTTTTTGTTTGCTCCCTTTCGGCGGGTTGGTCGGATAAAGTGTTGTCTGGTGCTAAGGCGGTTAGTGAATTTTTCCGACTGCCGGGGGAGATTGTAACTCATGAATGTATGCATGATGTTATTGCCGGAGCGCGGAATAGAGGTCGCCCCGTTATTTATTATGCTCCCTGTCGGTCGTCGCCACACCTCGGCTGAAGTTATGGAAGAACTTCTTCCGTATTTGAATAGAGATAGTGTCGCTGATAGGGTAGTTTTGGCCTCACTCTACCGTCAGTTGCGCACGGGTCGGCGACTGCGCGACATCTATGAGCAAAATGACGAAACTCTTCTCCCAACCCCCACCTTCAGAAAATAACACAATCTGTATTACCACCGGTTGTTGTGCTGTGGTCCTGGGTTCGGTTCCCGGTGCTGTCTGATTTATTCGATCCCGGAGTACTGGTGAAAATGCAACATAGCAACACATGGGGTTTAGGTATATTGTGTTGATAATTAACTTTTACTGATAAACTTTTATTCATTTAGAACGTCTCGAGTCGTACTTGGCCAAAGCCTAACTACAGCGTACTAATTTTTAATTGAGAAAAACTGATTAAACTTTTGATAAAACTCAAAAATGCGGATTACAAAAAATGACGATCGTTTCGAGAACCAAATAAGATTACTAATCGTATTCTATGTAAACTTTGGTATCTTGCGATATTTTTTTAATGCGGTGAGAAATTAGTGTATGTGCCTCTTTATCTATACCATTCGACTATATACTATCGACGTGATGCATCTTCAATGAGTCATTATGCGGTACGTTCCGATGGGTAAAAATTATCTGCGCGGAGTACGCCGATGGTTGTTTCTTTTATTTTTCAATTTATTTTTTGTGTCTGCATCGCAAACCCCAGGGGGAAAAAAATGCTTGGCGAATTGATTTATTAGCTCCAAATCAGGGATCGCCCCCGAATTTTCAGCGTGGCGCGATCGTTCGTATCGGATACCACTACGCATAATTTTTTTGTTTCACGTGAAATTGACTCCCGTCCTTATCTCGCTTGTCTAGTCTGATTACGGACCATTAGCCGCGCTTTTGTTACTACATAATACTTCTTTTGTATCCGCCAGAGAGAGGGTTAGAGAGAGAGAATATTTCCTAGAAGCTGCACACGGCCCACGCAATCAAAAGGACGCGAAACTTTCGGAAAGGCAGAACGTGACTTAGTAGGGTCATTATTTACAGTAGTTTTATGGGGGTGCTGGCACCAAAATCGAGTAATAGCAAGTTGTAGCAAGTGAGAATAGCAAGTGTTTTGGCCCTATTTAAACGACACAGTTAATTCGCATTTTAGTGATGCTGAATGAAGTACAAATAAAAAAATACACGGTTTGTTATGGAGGCTCACCAATGTATTAGTCGCAAAACCCTAAGAAGGGGCCACCTAGTAATTTGGCCTATTCTAGGTTTCTGGTCTAAGTAGGGATCAATTGAGTGGTACACTACCACGTATTATCACAAGTGATGCTGCTTTGTGTTTGAGTCTCGCCAACTCAAGGCGTCTTCACCCCCTGGTATGTCTTGGACTTCATTAGTTTTTCTTGAGTTTAATTAAATAGAGAACATTTAACGTGTTCTTTGACAACGTACAGGTAGGGGTTTTAGCAGTAAGGGCAGGTAGACTTCTTTATTTTCATTTTCAGTTAATTGTCTCGCCCTAAGTTTTAGTCGGGAATTGAACTATGTGTCACGGCTAACTCTAACTACTAAGCCACCTGCACCTTTCTCTAAAGATTCTGTGTTTTCGAGCTGCAAATCACTAAAAACTGTTTCTGCGAAAAGAAATTGTGCCTAGTTAAAAAATTGGTTTTTCAAACGAAAATTGAGCGAAATATTAACTAATCATCCGTAACAAACGAGTGGGTGTCGCATAGGCGGTCTCGTCGTAAAAAAGTTGAAGTCTCTCCTTATCATAATTCGCGTACAAGTTACCCTTCAGGCCTACTAATCGCTAACGAGTTGATTTCAGTGAAATTGTTCTTCCTAGTTCTTCTCCTCGAATGGAGATTATCTATCGCATGACTAAACGACGATTAATCAGCTTCACTGTTGCCATTGTTCTTACCGGTTATCCTATTGTCATCATCTTGAGCGAATTTACAAAAAAAAAAAAAAAAAAAAAAAAGAGAAAAAATAAATAATAATTAGCAAATTGCCTCTGCAGAATCGCGATCGGTTACGCCGTCTTAAGGCTTATCTCGTTTCATTTTGCAACAGAGGAACTCGTGATTTGAAAAAGATTTTCCTAGATACGTCTCTCCCCTCTTTCTAATTAAGTAACTTATTAGCTCATTTGTTTAGTGTCAAATTTGTCAGTTTCAGTCATATCAAAGTTCAACTCGTAATGTGGTTTGAATTTGGGAAACGTCGGCCGTAACCTTCTACGGTGTAATTGGGTTATACAGGTAATGGATGTAAAAATGTGTGGTTTTTATACCCGGTAATCAAGGAATGGTTTGTGTTCGAATTGATAGATGGCAGACATTTTCCAAATTGGATTTTGAAATTGAATTAGTTGTAAAAGTACAACACAATTTAGAAATTTCCGCTCCTTGATGTACTCGTAGTTTTAAAATGGAATCCATTGAATTTTTACTTTTTCAACATTTTGTTCAAATAAGAATTCATATGGCAAAAATATGTTCGTACCTTATTTAACCATTTCTTTACTTAGGAATTAATTTTTTCGTAAGTGTGAAGTTCTTAACATTTCTCTTATTTTTTTGTAATTCTGAGTTGTGTTTTTTTTTTTTTTTTTTACTTTTTCACATTGACTTTACTGTGTTCGTGAATTTCTAAAACTAATTTAGATTTTAGATATCTGCGATTTCTATGAAAATTGGCTATTGTTATCGATTTCAATCTCTTTTACGCTCGTTCGATGGCTCATTCGAAAGTGCTGCTCAAAAGCGAACTACAGATTTGTTTTTTTCTTACTATAGACTACTTCCCCCTCCTCCATCCCTATACACCTTCCTAAGCGCAACGGCGCATTGCATTTGCATCTGGTCTTCATCCAGTCTCTGATCGTAAAATTACGTTTCTCCTCACCTTCACTTAGAGCGTTGGAATGCTCACGTCGATTGACGAAAGCGAAAAACTATTTCGTGAGTATTATAAAATTAGTGGGGGAGGACATAGGTAGTCAGCCCGTGGCCGACATCAATGTGTTTCGAATTAGCGCGCATCATTTAATCTTATTGTCATTTTTATTGGCGACAGAACTGGTGAAAACGTGCCCCTCACATATTGCCTAAACAACACGATAGGTACATGATTTCCAGTATTGATATTCACTACCGTGAAGGGGAATTTCCCCATTAAAAAATAGCTAAGAAGATGACACTCCGAACGCACTCAGATTGCTTTATGTGGTAGAACTTGAATTTTAAATATGCAAATGTGTATCGTAGTTCGTCTCTGTAATTAAAAAATAATTAAAGATAATATATTAAATATTGTATTTCATAAATATTTTTTTTAGTTTAAATGATTATTAATTCCGTAAACTAAACCCAAATTTAAAATAAGTTCTTATATTTGGAAATAAATAATTTTAATAAATTTTTCATCTGTTTTGATCTTTAGAAACGAATCATTTATTGATCACTTTTACTGTTTATTGTCTGAAATCATTAGTGGTCAAATTTAATAAATTAGCATTTATACAAATGAAATAATATAATCTTAAAAATAAAGCTATATGATTTTTTTAAATAGTAAAAAATAGAGTATCAAGTTAGCGGGCGTTCAAATCTGATTCGCAGCACAATCGCATAGAACGTTTCTCTTTAACGGTTCAAAGGGGTTCAAATGGTTTCAACGTCCTCGAATGATCAAATGGAAAAGCGAAGAAAGGGAATAGTAGTTATGCCGTTGTTTTTCTTTTCATTTTCTTTAAAATCGTATTTTTATGCTGATACGCAGCAGCAGCTCATTTGTTCCGGTAATGGGTTCACCTAATCCACTGCATACGGAAAAAGCGAGTGGAAAACACGAGCTCGAAGAACAGTTTCCCATTCGCCGTACGGGCTCTGGGTAATTCGTTTTTTTTTTCTTTAAGTTAAATTCTGATTTGGAGGCAGGGAATGATGATTGGTAATGATATGCGCTCGTTTCAAATGACGGAACCAGTTGGAGAATCTGTTGGCGTGACTGTTCGCTGTAAACAGATTGCTAGATTGAGCAATGCGTGAAATTGTTTCACCCTTGAAGAGAGGCGGGTTAAAACTAATACTGTACATTTTTTTTTCCTACTGGGATTTTCACCGGCGTAA
>JAUJYS010006400.1:0-10353 GCA_033995665.1 Melogona broelemanni | reverse complement strand
GAAACACACAAAGAAGACGAGGTGCACATAAGGAGAAATCGCCGAACCGGAACGATGAAGATGAACGAGATTGCAATTTAAATTTGCAAAATGCAAATTTAAATTGCTCATAAACAATTAATTTTATTTTACTGCTACTTAAATGAGACTTTTCGGTACCTTTTTCTTGTTCCAAGAGTAATTATTGAGCGTGCGAAGGAAATTCGGACTCCACTGACCCCCTCAACCATGGCAAGGGTCAAATTGATATATTAAAAACATGTGTGCCAACACGATATGTGGTCAGGCCTTTGTGCAGGGGATAATGGTGGGGATGTGAGGTTTAGAAGGCGGCGAAGAAAAACAGTTATAATTGAAGAGCGTTGGGGGCGGCTGAGCGGAGAGAGAGTAGGGGATGAGGTGGTGGGGTCGAGGAGAAGGTCAGGATTCGGACATTAATGACTTGCAGCTCCTCGGTTGGCGATCGTGGGCGAAAACCGTGAAGGGAAAATCGGGTAGGGCCAAACAAACTCGCTTTGTCCGCAGTTGCAGATGGGGTGACTCAAAAACTGTCAGTTCTGGGAGCGCATCCTCGGGCAGTTTCGGGCAAAAGGTATCTGGTGACACGTCTTTCGGAAAAGGTGTCTCAGAAATCAGTTTCGCGAAATTACGTCAATACGGCTGTGTCATTCAGGCTCAACGATGTGTTCTTCGAAACTGTCAAAGAAAACTACCAATGCAGTCACCGCCAATATGGTGCACTAATTATTACTGTTTTTTAAGTGGTGTTGTTGCCCAATAGCTGACATACATGTGCTTGTGTATACGAGTATTTAACTACTAAATAAATAAGATGCGTCAATGTTTCCGTTTGAGAGCATCTCGCATGAATACAGATAGACCTATGTCACAGTTAAACACACATATACCATTCATACCAACAGATTGTGGAAATGCTCCTCTTTCTATCAGGAAGGCATGAAAATCAGATGTTCTTCAAACCGTGTTTAAAACGTGATATCGAAATTTTGAAATATTTTTCACAATACTTTGTGATGAAATTTGAATTGTGGTGCTGTATAGCCACAATGAATTGGCCATAAATATCTCCTTTGCATAAAACAAATTAGAATGAAAGATCATCAAAGGTTTTTTTAAATGTACATAGCATGACCGATTCTGTCTCGTAAAACCAAGTGAAGACTGTTGTTTGCAGACAGCGGGGAAGTCTTTTTTTTACGGTTTTAGCCGGCATGGGTTAAAAAATCATTAGTGCATGACTGTGCTCATTAGGTAGCTGTCCAAGCCAGTCCCAGTATACGTCTACCTACCCCCCCCCCCCCCCCGCCATCAACATCCTCATCCCCTCGTTCTCTCCAGCGCAACTCGAGACAACATCGAGACAAACGTAAATCCGTCAACCCCTGACCCCTCACGTACTCGCACCAAATCCTTGTCGAGGTTTCAGAACGGAACGTCAACATGTGCAGATTATTGGGGAACGAAAAGAAAACTAGAAAAATATATGAGGAACCGCTTCGAGTCATACTGGAGGGGAGGGAAACGGGGGAATCTAGGACGATGGACAACACGTCATTTGATCGGCTCATGCGCATTTGAGACATGTCAATCGTATCGTTTAACACCGTCGAAAATAACGAGCAAGCTTAAAGTCTGATGTAAACGTTGTACCTCCGCAGTGAGCAGAGTATTTCCAGAAATCTTGAAATTCGAATACTTGGCGTTAGTGTTCAAAAAAGCGTACAGGGGTAACGGTTTTCACCAGTACCTCGAGATAGAATAAACGCGAGCCCGCGCCAGGAATCGAACCCAGGGTCTCCGAACCGCAGCCGATTGCAATACCGATTGGGCTGGAGTGATTTGTGCTACTTTCGGAGCAATAGAATTACTGGCTCTTATATTTTGTAATCTTCGATGACCTTTTGCGCTGCATTCAGATTTAAACTTCAGCATATACACCTATCTGATATGCAGTGTATCTTGCAGCCCTGATTAGACGAACTTTCTAAAAAAAAAAGTGCAGTGTCGCTGAATTTGGTGACGCCACCGTTATCTGCACCAACCGATATACATTAATTATATTTAATCGCGATAACAGAGTCGGCTTCTCTGGGAAATATTTGAACAAAGTGATTTTGAGTGCTTCCGTGTTGGCTACCACGAAAATGTAGATAAATCTCACCGGCGGTACAGTTAGAATTAAAATTATGGACCAATAACCCCGCTAACCCTATATTTTTTATTTTTTTTTTAAATCACCGTAGTGCCTAGTGCACCAAAGGATTACTGCGCTCTCGTGTCTCTATGGAGATATGTGAGGGGCAGGGAAGGGAAGTCTTAGTCTTTTCTTTACTTTGTCTTGTACAGTCTGTTAGGTTTGCAGATTAAATATTAGTATTAATTTTGGTAACCATCTTCAACGTGGACCGACACTTTTAAATCCTTTAGTTAGGTGCATCTCTCGACAATAAATATAATTAATGCTAGCTTAGATGCTCATGTCTTGCTTGACGATCATGTTTACTTGCACCGGAATACGACGCAGACGCGCATATGCCGGGAATTATGCAAATGCGAGCGCCGACGCTCACTTCTGGAGCCAGTAAGCGTACTGCGCCTGGCGTTTTCGCGGTTCTGCGTTCATCAACCAAAGTGGATTCCGATTTCTCCCTCCCCCCCATCCACCACCCTCTCCATCCAACTGCCGAGTAGACCTTCAGGAATAATTGGATTTCTGGCTGGCTTCCTCTAACATTACCGAAGCTGCCGGCGGCTACTTGGTCCTGCGCCGTACCTGCTAACAGCAAGATCTGCTGCTTCACGTACATTGGACAAAATAATGGAAATAGCTCTATAAGGTGCACAAATAGATATGCTCCCATTATTTTGTCCAACCCCTGTACATGAGCGAGTATCACCTCCTGCGGCCCTTATATTCCCATCTAGCGCGTGTATACTTATTTGCAATATTTTTTGGTCTGGGGTCCGGCCAGGATATATATTGTCACGGACTTCCGCATCTGGCCTCACGAACTTCCAGAAATCTTAATTCTAGAAGTCGCTTACCTCATTTCTAATTGATCTACATTAATGTACCAAAGTTTTAAATAATGAATTAAAATATTTCAGTTTCAAAGATTTTTTTAATTACATGACAAGCAACATTGAACAATCAGTTGCAAGGAAAATCTAACTTAAAATACTTTTGTTATGTATCACAGAATCATTAATCATTTTAAATTTAAAACAATATTTTCATGAAAATTATCAGTTTGAAACAAATAAACCCATATTATCTATCACTGTACCAAATCATGTCTCTCCGAGAATAAAAAGAACATTTTTACCACACAAATCTCTCCAGATGGAGAGATTACAAAAACAACAATCATTGGAGCCATCTCAGTTTTGAATCTCTCGAGCATCGAGACAACTTGAGCTTTTATACTTTTTGTTTGACTTCAAAACTCACGTGCTTTCAACCAATCAAAAACTACCATTTTTGCACGTGAAACACATCGAAATCCTCCATTTTCTGAAATTCGAATTTGCAATTCTTGAAAAAGTAAAAAAAATAAAAAAAACAAAAATAATATCAATAGAAAACATGGCACTTTTCAAAATTCAAATTCGTATTAATCAAACACTTGCATCATATATTCAGAACATATTAATTCAACAAAAGCATTACTATTACTTAAATTGATTAAACAAAAACTAGAAAAATCAAAATTATTATATTATTCTAGCTTCTCTAGGCGAATTACTTTGGTGAAAAACAATTATTCTAATACAGGAAGTTATTCATTGGTAGCATGTAGCACAGTCCAACAGTAGTAGCATAAAATAGGTAGCGTAACTAATAGCACGAAATTTGGTCATGCTACTTCCTGTCAATGTATTGCTTCTTTGCTACTAGAAGTTTGCTACCAGTAGCATTATGCTACTTCCTGTCAATGTATTGCTTCTTTGCTACTAGAAGTTTGCTACCAGTAGCATGATGTTAGCCCAGGAACTTGCGCTACTTCCTGTTGAAGCTCCCTCTTTAGCTTGCTACTTGAAATCATTGCTCATTAACTAATGCTCACTTGCTACGCTCTCTAAATAATGCTACAGGAAGTCATAGCACAAGCACAAACTATTCACAAACTGCTCATTAAATTACTTTTTTAAGATCTTGGGAATGTAGCTACATATAACTCATATTAGCTTATTTCAAACTACATATTCTATATCTCTTCTTTTGGTAATAATAAATTGACATTAAAATTAAAAATGGCACATTTATATTACATGTTTTTCTAAATTGAAATTAAACATTATAATACTTTTATGACAGATATAATAGATAGGTAGCGGATGCTACCTCACGGACACCCATGTTTTGGGTGCTCCGTGACAACCCCCCCCCGCATCTTCTTGGTACGTCCCGGACCAAGGTGGGAGTTAGTAAGTTCAGTTTTCTAATATTGCACATATATCTAAAGCATATTGCGCAATCACATTTCTCTGGTATTACACTCTGTAGAAAAACAGTTCTAGTGGGCGATTTTTGTTCAGTTCAGTTCTGTTCAGTTCCGGTGGCGGGTGGCATCACAGGAACACTCGGGCACAAAAGAGCATATCCAGTCAGGACTCTGGGTCTGGTGCACAGATCAAGCAGTTGGACATTGACACTGTCCACAGTAGGGTAGTCCAAGATCACCGATGAGGCCACCTTGATGGTAGATTGGATCTGGTTGACACACTGATCAGGGACAGCGCAGACATCATTGGGATGGACAATTCTCACATTGACGGCACCTTTCAGAGATGGTAGGTGGGCAGGAAATTGGCTCATGACAACCTCAGTAGATGGTAGATGAGCAGGAAGTTGGCTCATGATGACCTCAGTAGATGGTAGATGAGCAGGAAGTTGGCTCCTGACTATCTCAGCAGACAGTGGGTGAGCAGGAAATTGGCCCATGACTATCTCAGCAAATGGTAGGTGAGCAGGAAGTTGGCTCACAGCAGCAGACATCTAAGCAGGCAGGTGAGCAGGAAGTTGGCTCAAAGTAGCGGACATCTCGGCAAGCAGGGGAGCAGGAATCTGGCCCACAGTAGCGGACATCTCAGCAGGCAGGGGAGCAGGAATCTGGCCCACTGTAGCGGACATCTCAGCAAGCAGGTGAGCAGGAAGTTGGCTCACAGTAGCGGACATCTCAGCAGGCAGGTGAGCAGGAAGTTGGCTCACAGTAGCGGACATCTCAGCAGGCAGGTGAGCAGGAAGTTGGCTCACAGTAGCAAACACCTCAGCAGGCAGGTGAGCAGGAAGTTGGCTCACAGTAGCAAACACCTCAGCAGGCAAGTGAGCAGGAAGTTGGCTTTCTGCAGCAGACATCTCAGCAGACAGGTGAGCAAGAAGTTGGCTTTCTGCAGCAGACATCTCAGCAGACAGGTGAGCAAGAAGTTGACTCACTGCAGCAGATATATCAACAGGTCGGTGAGCAGGAAGTCAGCTCGCAGTGGTAGATATCTCAACAGGCAAGTGAGCAGGAAGTGTGCCCACAGCAGCAGACATATCAGTAGGCAGATGAGCAGGAAGTGTGCCCACAGCAGTAGACATCTCAGTAGACAGGTGAGCAGGAAGTTGGCCCATGTCATCGGAACTCTCAGCTTGTGACAGGTGGACTTATCTCCACAAAATGACATTGTTCTAACCTATTAATGCTCTATGTACTTAAAAACCCACATTCATCAGGAAACAGTCAAAGGTATCGAACTAGATAATTTGGATCTAGGGATCAGAACAGCAACCGGAAATGGCCACACATAAGTTTTTCTTCATAATCTCTCAGTAACAGCAGACATCAACAGTTTTATTTTAAACTTTTAAACCCAAACATTCAACTTAAAAATTGTGGTTTCTTTCTCAGTGATACAGTAGTTTCTTATTTTAAAACATTAATCAGTTCTTCAAGACTTTTATAAATGGTCAAAATTGCGATACTTCATCCTGCCACTCAAAGAGCCACTCTAAAGTTTATGTATTATAAAACACACAAAATGGCATTTGAAATGCTCAGTGCCTACCAGGCAAATATCATGTTTCCAAAACACAAAAAAATGGCATTTCAAATGCTCAGTGCCTACCCGGCAAATCTCATGTTTCCAAAACACAAAAATGGCATTCCAAATGCTCAGTGCCTACCCGGCGAATCTCATGTTTCCAAAACACAATAATGGCATTCCAAATGCTCAGTGCCTACCCGGCGAATCTCATGTTTCCAAAACACAAAAACGGCATTTCAAATGCTCAGCATTTTAGATATTCTCTTTTTCTTGTGGCATTCATAAACCATAATAACTCCAAGTATCTCTAACTTCCGGAAGTTGCTGACCAGACAACTTCTCATTCCCGGGACTTACGTGGACAGAGCTGAGCTGCCACTGCCCCTGTGGAGCCATGCCTAAACACAACTCCTTTAAACTTAAAAAAAAAACCCTGTATCACTCTTAATTGAAACCTCAATCTTTAACTTCAAAAATGACTCTTATAACTATTGCAATAAATTAGTAGGCTCTCAGGTGCATCACAATATTCAAAAACCCCTAACTTATGAAACCGGAAATACACATTCAACAATAAAATTCAATAAAATTGGCTCACTAGCATGGAGGTACTGGTATTGTTTTTTCAGTTTAGATCATTTTATTTCTGGAAACTGTTTTTATGATCTGTTCTCAACTGCTCTTTTATAATCGAGGGCGGTATTCTACAGGAACATTTCTTCTTGCCCAAGCTCTGTGAGAACGCTGGTGGGTTTTTCTCTCTCTCACACTAGTGGCCTTCAAATATCAGATTTACAAAAAGTGTCAGCAGCAGTATTTTATACTCAAACATCAGCAATAAAGTCTTCTATTTTTAAAACAGTAGCAGCAGATCTTTATATTTTTTAAACAGCAGCAGAAGGATTTTGTTTTTAAAACAGCAGCAATATTTCTCATTTAAAATAGCAGCCAATAAAATTTTTATACCAGTAGCAGCAGAACTTTACCAATACATTACATATTACATTTACAAAAGCTAAAAACACCTAAGAGCCGTTTAAAAACCTTTACACTTATCTAAAACTGTTTATTCATGTCAACTTCCTGTCCTGGTGGCCACAACTGTTTGAACCTTCTGATTGGCGCACCCCTTCTCCCACCACCATTTTGTTGCCCAAAACCAGCTTTTGGCATTCTCCAGTTTGAATTTACAAAATTTCCAGAGTAAACTGGCCGATCATTTTGCCAGTTCCCATGAAAAGGTCTCTCCCGGAAGTTCTGTTGCCTGAAGGGAGGTTGGCCATCTTGCCAATTTCCATTCACTGGCCACTTCCTGTAGGGTCGTCCTCTAAAGGACGGTGGACGGTGGTGAGGTTCTCTAGTCCTTGGACTTTTGAAAAACTCACTAACTTTAACTGGGACTACTTCGGACGGATTTGATGGGTTAGTTACACCTTTAAAGATCTGTTTAATGTCAATGAGCTCTTTAACAAGCTGTTTGTTTCTGAGTCTGGGCTGTCGAGTAGTCACTTCCGCATCACTCTTGGGCTCGGAATTTGTTCCGGAAGTTGACCTAGATCTCTGTCCAGGGGGACCGCGCTTCTTCAATTTCTCAAGATAAGCATCTTTAACTACCTTGGTTTGCCTCTCTTCATACTGATCAACGGAAACTGGAACATCTTTCTCAGAATTTGGCTCTTGCGCATGCTTGGCAACTTCCTGATCGCTCAGCAACACTACTTTGCGCTTCCGGCCTCGCGGTGAAACTGAACTGATCGATGAAGTCGGAGATCCATCCAGAAGTGGATTTGAAGTTTTAATACTCAACAGGTGATCTATGCAAGCAGCTACTTCCTGTTGCTCCCGAGCATGCTGCTCCTCATCGCTACAGTCCCCAGATGCATCCTGCATGTTAACCAGTAGATCCGTAAACTTCTCGCTCACTGGGGGCACATAGGAGAGTTCTATGCACTCCTTAGGAACATAGTTTTCCAAAGGGATGTAAGCACTCTGTAGACACTGAGCAGGAAGTGGGTCAAGAACCGGATGTTCTCCAAATTCAAACACACTAGCAAAAGGATTCAAATGACTTTCAGGCTGTGTCATCAAATCAGAGTACTCATCCTCAGCATCCTCACGAATCACATCAAGACCCCAAGGCGTGTTAGTTTGCTTACTCAAGTTTTCCGGAAGTGAAGTTACTATGTTCACTCTTACTGACTGCACTAGATCATCAATAAAAGCATCAGGATTAAAAAGCTCACACTCATTACCATCAGCATCCAAAAGTGTAACTTCCCTTCCAGGGTTTGACACAAATTCATTTTCTTCATCAAACGGATCTGGTAATGATCTAGTGAAATCATATTCAAAAGGAAGTCTCTTTTGAATTTGTTCAACTTCTATGGGAATGTCAGGTACAGGGTTTGTTTCCTGTCCATAAGACTTGACAGATGCATGGTTCACAGGAAGTTCCTTTTGCTCTTCAACTGTAAGTTTTAGATGATCTGCTACTTCACTCAGATACTGCTGCTGAGCATCAGTTAACTTCCGGGATGTTGGAGAGCTACTTCCTGTTTCAGGTTCCTTTTGCTCTTCAACTGTAAGTTTTAGATTGTCTGCTACTTCACTCAGATACTGCTGCTGAGCATCAGTTAACTTCCTGGATGTTGGAGAGCTACTTCCTGTTTCAAGTTCAATGAAACAATATTCATCATTCAATTGATGGATTTGCTGATCTTGCAAATAACCATCACTGATGCTTCTGAATTTGTTATACTCTCCCTCTCGAATATTGGTATTCCAGTCAGGAATAAATTCCTCAGAATCATGAGTAAAAGGGGCCATCTTAAAATACATAAGATCATCTTCCCAGTGTGGATTAGGATTTTTCTTGACAAAAGGAAACTCATCCTGTTCCACAATAATAGCACCAGCTTTCTCCATCCAATCCTGACCAACTATTAGATCTTCTTGCAGATCTGATAGTATCATCACATCTACTGTAGCATACAGTTGCTCAGTCATCCGAATATAGGCTAGAAGATAGCCAAGAGCATTACTGGGATAACCGGAAGCCAAACGAACCGGATTACGTGGTCGTGGGAAAACTTCTAGACCAGAAGCATTGGCTAAATCAATGCTGCAATAGCTCCAGAATGACTGAGCATCACAAACAGCCTGTACTTTAGTCCCATGAAAATTCATTTTTCTTTCCACTTTAGTAATAGTAACTTCCTTTCCACAGTCAATGTCAAAAGCATTTAGTTGTTGAACACTGGACATGACTTCCGGTTGATACCCAGTACTTGCTACCTCATGAGCATGCTCAGTTTTCTCAGTTTGCTCTCCCAGACAGGAAGTACCCATATCCAATGGTACCAAAGTAAACCTGCCTCTGGAAATGCCTAAACAGACCTCGACTCGACTCATCCAGTCATAGCCAATTATTAATGGATGTCCAAGTTGTTGAACCACAAGTACTTCTACAAGGGCTCCAACTCCATTTATAGTTATCACAGTCTTTATCCAACCCAAGGTCGATCGAACATCACCATTTGCTAGTCGGACAGGTGC
This sequence comes from Melogona broelemanni, assembly GCA_033995665.1. Taxonomy (NCBI): domain Eukaryota; kingdom Metazoa; phylum Arthropoda; class Diplopoda; order Chordeumatida; family Chordeumatidae; genus Melogona; species Melogona broelemanni. The sequence goes on along the minus strand of JAUJYS010006400.1, from coordinate 747 downwards.
AGGTGGTTTGTCCAAAAAAGGAAGTTTGGCACCTAGACGTAAGTCATCCTCGCATACACACACAGTAGCTCCAGTGTCTATCAATGCAATGACTTTCAAGTTAGCAAACTGAGCTTCAAGAACCGGAAGTGGCTTGTGTGTAATCTGGGGAACCTGAGTCAATTTGTGAATCTCCATCATAGATGTATTCTGAGGTGCCTGTCTAGATGGATGTGGGCAATCTCGAATTAAATGATCAGTGCCACCACACCGGAAACAACTAAATGGACGAGTTCCATCAGCAGCTCTGTTGCTACCAGGCCAGTTGTTGGGTTTAAAGAAAGCATGCCCAGGTTGATTTCTTCCATCAGACATCATTGGAGGATTGTCTCTTGGTGGTCGTGGTGGACGTTCATAATGCTGAGAGGGCATTTCAAAATTGGGCTGTAGGTTTTGCTGATGCTGGAACTGAGCATTGTCTCGAAACTGCTGCCTCACAACATTAGCTACACCGGAAATAGGGTTGTTCAACACAGGTTTAATCTCAGGTGGTGGCACATTCCAAGTGGTTGTTGGCACCTGTCTATCTGAGCAGTCATTTTGAAGGAAGTCACCTCGGCGGAAGTCAGAACCCTGTCCACGAGATCGGGGATTGTCCTGATTCCAGGGAGTACTTTTAGCCTTAATTTCCTTCACCATCTTTTCTCTGCTTATTGCTTCTTTCTTTAGTCGAGACAAGTCCAGCTCAGCATCATATGACAACTTATC
>JAUJYS010006399.1:0-10354 GCA_033995665.1 Melogona broelemanni | reverse complement strand
TCCTTTATAGGTCCTTTACAAGTCTATACGACCTCTATAGGACTCGTATAGACTTGTAAAGGACATTTTTGTACGGGTAACTGTGTTCTCACTTGTTCTGCAACTTGTTGTTTTACTGTAACTGTTTTTCAACAGCTCGTTAACTGTTTTTCTACTGCAACGTTTTTCTGCAACTTTTTATCTGCAACTGTTTTTCTGTTACTGTTTCACTGCAACTGTTTTTCTGTGACTGTTTTTCTGCAACTGCTTTACTGCAACTGCTTTTCGGTTGTCTGGCGTCCTTTAAAATCGGTCGCACCATAATAGCTCGTGAAACAAATGCTATGATTCCTTGATGCGCTGGTAAGCTGGTTGTGGATAAAGATTAGCTTTATTTTATTTTGCTGTTTTCAATGCCGTAGATAGTGTCTCCATCTGATGGGGGAAAATTCCAATTTAATACTCTTGCCAAATCTTGAGAATGTTTGAATTGCAGAAAGTTCCATTATCGTTATGCAAACAATACTTAGCTATTTTTCAATTTAATAATATTCTACTGCGATCAAAATGTTTGCCGACATATGGCATTATCACACACTGCGTGAACTTTCGCAAAGCTTCAGGAACCGCTCCACCAATTACATTTCTTTGGCGCGCAAGCAGTGTGTCTGCAGCGGAGGGAAAAAAAGAAATCGATAGACCGACAACATTTTATCGTTTTTCGTGTAAATATGTGTTTCTGTCGGCGGATGAAGAGATGGGGGGCGTGGGAGTGATTTTGGGCGGCCGGGGGAGGGGGGAGGAAGGAAGAGGAGGGGTACCTCATGTTTTCGGGCTGTTTGCGCTATTTCTCCAGTCTTTGCACAAGCGGCACCGCACACTGAGACGTCCACATATGATGCTTTCATGTCTATAGACGCTCTCGCTCGTACATGTGTGTATAAAATAAATGATGCGTGTGGGGATTGTTTGCGTAAACATTATTGGTTCAACAATCGTATTACTTGGCGCAGAAGGGAAGCAACAAAAAAGAAAAAAAAAAATTGTGTATTGCCCTAACGTCGTGTAATTCCATCAAATTGTTGTTAATGGCAGATGTCTTTTTGAAATGCGGCGGGGAAATTGTGTGCGCCGTTTCTCCCGTTCGAACTAAATTGTTAAGCGTTACTTGGAAACTCTAGCTCGCTCTCCGGGCTGTACAACATTCATGTAGAAGCCATTCCGCCAAACAATTACTTTGATAGGAAATTTATTGACATCCAAATCTGCGAAACCATAAACGGGTAAATGGGGTCCCCCCTCGATGGGCGCTGTGCTAAATCACTGGGTGGCGTACAGTTCAGCGTCGTCAGGTTACAGTGACTCTTTGTTTGACAAATCCTAATTCACCGCTAGGAGCGCTTAAAAAAAGAGACAAGAAAAACCAATTATCAATATTTCTATAATTAGCTCGTCAATTATCGTTCTATTACAACTGGATCAAGCAAACCTATTCCCGGGAACGCCAGTAACTGTCAAGCACAGAGGCTATACCTTATTTTGATTGCTGCGTCACAAGTCACAAGCAGGAGAAACTCCTCAAAAATTGTTAAGTTATGATGCAGCCATTTTTCGTATAAAAAAATCAAATCGTATTAAAAGGCTTTTATTGAGCGGCATATCATGCTTGATTACAAGTTAGCGTGACCTAAAATAAATGTTCAAGCATTTCAGCTTTTGGGAAGTTATGTTTGTTCTAACTAGCTCCCACAGTTTATCTTCTAAATTTCTAATCTGAGTTCAGTACAAAACGGGTGTCAGTATAAAGTTCATTATGTATCTGGGCTTGGTGAATTGTTTGATAAAGGCGTCTTCAATTGTAATTGAGGGCCGAATAAGGACTCATTCTGTTTAAGTGAAATCTTTTATTTTATAGTTTTCAATTGGCTATTATCATTTCGTGGAATACTATCGTCATCGTCTTATCGGACTGGATTCTCTTCTCCTTAATGTTATACGGCGGCACGACTAAGGAAATTGTCTTTAGATTTTCCTATCAGATTAACTGGTCTGTGTTGGATCGTGCGCTCTCTGTAAGTCGAGATCGTTTAATGAGGGCTATTGTACCGCGTTCAAAGTTTGCCTTCGCGTGGTCCGTTCATTGGAAAGTTTCGAAAAACGGTCGGTCGCCCATTACCCCGATGTGGGGGAAATGGATTCCCCGTAATAGTTAAAAGATTAATGAGATGATAATGAGATCTGATTTAATCGACCGCCGCTCAAAAGACGGGCATCTTATAATTTTGCGCGGTCCAATTCTTCTTTCTTCCCGAGTCCGAATTTCGCAACGGCGAAAAAGTAATTCAGAATGATTATTGCGCTTAAAGATCGCTTTTCTTGGACCTTACCTTGAAACAAAGATTGCAGGGTTGGAATTATTTAGATGATTGTAGCGGCAATTTAGTGTGTATGTTTATTCTGTGCAGGCATATATAAGTTAAAGTAGCTTGGGATATATTCTCGCGGTGTGATCTGATTAGTGAAATTAAAAGCGAATCACAATGCTTAATATTTGGTTGTTGTAATTTTAATCATTATTATCCTGAGACCCAATTCAAGGACGGAAATACTCAGGTCTTCGCGTGACTCGAATGTATGTAGATTCCTAGACTTTTTTCCTAGGATTTCCTAGACTTCCTCTGATTTGTAGTCTTTGGGGTTAACTCAACGCCACCTATCGGGGAAATTACAAGTGGTGTTTTCCGAGTTGGTACATGGAGGTAGAAGCATTGTTTTTAGATTATCGCCAATTTTCAGCTTTTGTCGGCAATGTACTTTAGATGGAGGAGATAAACCGAAGTGGACTTAGCCTTTCCCATTGAATCTGTGAATATTTTAATTTAAAAAAAAAATTGTTTTTATTATTATTTGATGAGAATCCTGTAATATTGCACCGTATTGACCTGCCAGCACATGACTCATTATTTTTATTCGAATATTCAATATATTTAATCTTTATATGTTATTGTGAGAGTGTGTATGAGGTCTGATGTGTCGTGGAAAATAAAGCGGCGTGGCATAAAGCCAAAGTATCGCCCTAGAAATCATTAATAACGTTTCGGATGTTACGTGAATGAGCGGGATCAGAGATCATCATAGTCGGATTATCTCGGTAACGCTGAATCGTTGATGAGAGGAGAGTGACGTTTGATATCGCGATGCGGCTGCTGGAACTCGTACTTTTTTTCCCGCTCGTCTGTTTATTATAGTTGGAAGTTGTGTCCGTTTCGGCTTGTGTGAACCTCCTCTTTTCGCCAGTCTTAACTTTCTGACCTATTTAACTGCCACTTAAAATATTTGCAGCGATAAACAAATAGCGCGAGTTAATTAAACTGTACAGAGATACCGCAAGCCATCCACATACGTATATGTTGATAAAATAGTTGCAATGTTTTGAGGTACAAGGAAAATGCATTTTAAGAAAGCAAATTGTAAAACCTGTTTCGTTGTAAGGCGACCAGCCCGTATCTGTTATGTTTTTAAATTTGAAAAAAATATAAATTTAAAATGAAACGCTTTATTTATTATATTATATTATTATATGATTATACATTTACAAATTTTATATTTTTATTGTGCATATTCATATTTGTAATATTGGTAAATATATCAATACTTGATATATTTAAATCTGAATATAAATTTGAAATTGAAAATTCAATTGGCCGGTTAAAGGGTTAAATCCCGCAATACTGTGAGCCATTTCCCAAATGATATGAGGGTTTGAAAGGAACAAATACAATAAAAAGCACTAAAAGTTTGAGGAATTTATTTAACATAAATTAATATTGGATTCTTCGATAAATATTGCTCGTCTGACGACTTTTAGCGGCCTTTCAGTAAAACTATCGGTCATTTTCTCTATCACCAATGAATGTCGGCACTCAAAATTCCCCATGTCGAAATCTCTCGGATTCCAAAAGATTATTAGTCACATTTTGGCATGAAGCCAATTACGAGCGGAAATTATCTCCCATCATGCATGCATTTCGATTCGGCAAAATTGTTCATTGGCTTATTTTCATCAATTTCCAAGATTTCTGTTTTGGTATAAGAAATATGATGTTGGCCTCGCAGTTACACCTCCTGCGTAGTTATTCAGTGCAATCATTGACCGACAGGTGGCGCGTATCTAATCGAGAATCTGCTTGTCTTCAAGCACACACTTGACGACACCCTCGACTCTTTGACATCAGCTGGCAGCCACCTCACTGTCACCGCAACAACTGGTATAGATATAAAATATTAAAATGCAATTGGATTGGAGAGGGGAAGACCTCAACAACCATTGTCTGAACCGGTTTAGACGACGTCAGAAGTCAGCTTCGAGATCCTGGCCGCGAACTCTGATCTTGGATGACGGCTCGGTGATGTCCTCAAGATGGCCACCGCGCGCCGTAGCTCAAATTGTTTTTTCTTCTCTTCTTTTCTTCACTTTCTTTTGTGAACACGAGTTATTAGCTCGTATCTGGTCATCCTTCCCTTTGTTCTGTTAATTCGTGCGGGGGAAGCATCTGTGGTTCGTGGGGGAGGGGGATGAGGGAATGGGTGGTGTTGAGGTCTCCATCCTCCCCCTTTTGTCCACCCTTGACCCGCTCTCTCCTTGCGGTGTGCTTCGAGTGTGTTTGCGCTCACCGCGTTCCCGTGTAATTGCCATTTTAATTGCTGGAGATATGGTGCGGTGGCGGCCAACGAGATACTCTGTATAGTAGAGTGCCGATAAGTGCCAGTAATAAATTCGATCCTGAACAGCCTTTCAAGGCGTCGATCACGAATCTGCAATGTTGGGTAAGAACGGAACGGAAAAGTTCCGTTCCTAGGAACTGGTTCTTTTTGATGAACTTTGGAATGCCTAGGTTTCTTTTAATTTTCGAAGAACTGTAATGGAAACCATTTTTCATCGGTGGGAACGGGAACTGGAACTGGTTCCTTTTCGAATTGAACGAACCCAACACTGAGAATAAGAATCAGATTGAACTCGAGACAAGACTAATCCAGACTCGATCTTGGCTTGAACGTCTTGACAGAATTGAAGCGAGACCAATAGTGATTTTCATTAGCAGCTAAAAAATTCGGTTTCTTGGCTGAAATCATGTGGCTGTGTTTATTATGCCGATGTCTCCGGAATGCCGCCGAACTTTCGCTTGGGATTCGCATTCTATGCTTCTATTTCTTTGATGACAACGTTCAAGGATCGCCATTACTTAGTTTCCGGTCTTTCGTTCCGTGTTTTCCTTTTCCTGTTGCGCTGTGGACATTGCCCAACCTTAATGATTGTGTAACTGACGACATCTAATGCGTTGTACAGTACAGTATATGAGGAAAATGGCAAACTTATTCGGACGAAGTTCATTTAACAATCAGTTCCCCAATTGCATTCTGTACCTGGAATCTGAAATCAGCTTGAATTTCACACATTAATAGCTTATTTTGGAAAAATTAAAATCATAATTAAAATAGTGTGATTCCGAATAAAATGATTAAAATATTTTTTTGACTAAAACATTTATTAAACCAGACCATTTTAAACGAAAACCTGTTGTAGCCCAATTTTATTTTTTCCAATTTTCTTTACCTATGTATAATTAAATAGACAATTAATCATGAGAAAAAATGATTGATATATTTTTAATAATAATTGTATCGTTCATGGTATCAAACTTTACAGTCGAATCCCTGCTCGGGCTTTCGTTATTCGATCCCGAGGTACTGGTGACAATGTGCCCCTCTTAGAGGGGTACAGAATCTCCTTTAGTTTTATTCACTGCGGTTGAAAAAAAATCCCGATTTCAAATGAGGTTAGTAAACTTGTGTGCTGTCGTTAGGAAATGCAATCAAAAGCCGTGACTTTAATGACGGCCACACACTGATATCATTCGATATCATGTACGTTGCGTGTGCTTGTGTCTCACCCTGTACAGCCTCGAACAAACGTAATGGATCGGTGGGCGAGTCGGCGGGGGCACCTACATAGAGAAGGCATTGTCGCCTAAGAACACGCATTACATCGGTGGATGGCGACAAACGGTTTCGATCGTATTTACCGAACTGAGCTTCAACTTGTGCAAAAAAGATCGCTTTGCTCTGCTCGGATGATGGGTGCGTTGAGTTCCACCACCACCATGTCCTCCTGAGACCACCGCACCAGGCCATGCTAGTTTTGGAACATTTTACACAAAATACATGAACCCGAAATAAAATATTGAGATTGGGCATTTCGAGTTGATTAAAAAAATTCATAAATAATTAAATTCTCTGGTCTGGATGGACATCTGGTCATGCTTTAGGGACATCGTCAAAGACGTGCTTTTGGAAAACCAGTTTAGCTCAATCCAAATACAAAAACATTTAAATTGCCTTAATAAAATTTTAGATTAGTCTAATTAATTTAATCAATAAGTTTTAATTTACATTTTTTGCGCACAAATATGCCGTGAAAATTGATGTAAAAATCACATTAAAGACAAGAAACTGATTATGAAGTCGTTGCGGTCCAATTCTGGGTTGTAGATTGCTATTTCAAGTTGGCTTCTGTTGTTTGTAATTAATGACATTGCCACAGCAACATGAGGGGTAAAAAAATATCATGTAGTGCTATTCATTTCAGTGATGAGGAGTAATAATAAAAAATAATCGTGGAATTAATCTCTGCGGTCTAGTGGTGAGCGTTCTCGCCTATACCGTGCTAGTAATCTCGTTTCGGGTACCGGCCGATACACCCGAATATTTTGTGCGAGAAAATACCTACCTTTCTTCGAAATGGAAGTAAAACCGTGAGACCCGTGTCTGTACGTTGTCAGGTTCATGTTAAAGATCCCTACCTAGGTCAAAGGCCTATACGATGAATAGTGCACTACAGGATTATTGCACCCTCGTGTCTCTGTGGAGATATGTTAGGGGCAGGGAAGGGAAGGGATGGGGATGGAAGCTGGAATAGCCAGGCTGCAGGATCCACCCCTAAGCTCTGGACTCCCTTTTGGAAGCTCAGGGGTGACGCCAGTACCCCAGGCTAACGAATAAACGAAAGCCTGCGGCGGGAATTGAACCCGGGACCGTCGGCTTCGCGTAGGATGTTGCCAAACCCACTGAGCCATCGGTACGTACTAACGAAACTATCGACACACTGGGTCCCCGGAGGGTATATGTGATCCTGGACCTGCATGTGTTTGTGGGAGGAGGAGGAGGGGGAGGGAGGTACGCTACGAGCGATATCGATCGGCATCAAGTCATCAAACCACGTGCGTCCATTGTAATTAACGTGAGCGTGCATGCGCGGCAATTAGTACGGATGGACAGAGCCGAGCCTCGACTAGTACAGCTACTGCTACGAGGACGACGAACGACGACGGCAAACGTCTACGACGACTCGACCATACATATATACGTTACATGCGCCAGAGCAATTATTTTGCGGAGCGTATAATAATGCCAATTCCGTTTTAATAAAAGGAATGGAGAGAAATGAAAGGGAAGAGGGCTTTTATATCAATCCCATCGGTTCCACGTATAGATGAACGATTAAAAGTTCTGCAGTCTTACTTCCCTGATTATATTAGTGATGCAAGACTGCCAATTGCGGACGCGTGGGGTATGATTTGTCGTTTAAATTGCATTTCTTTGGACTAAGTACAATTAGTAAGTGTAAATGACTCGTTTTGTAACGAAGCCATTAATAGGCACCGTTCGAGGAAATTTCGACATATACGTAGTAATTATACAATCTACTGTATGCATACGGTTTTTTCTCAAATAGCTTTTGCACTCTGTATTTGTGTAACGTACTACAACGTACGCTTTGCGCCATTCAATATTTCACTCATTAGGTAGCATTATTTAGTGTCTTATTTATTCATGAATACGGAATTACACGAATCACGAATTTTAAACGGTATTAAATTTGTTCGTTTTATTTTGGTCAATAGCTGAATTTTTCATAAAATTTCTTTATTGATCAGTTGCATAAAATTGTATATTTTTAATTTATTTCTATAGTTGCTCAAACCAACTGGTGCATTTAATAGAGGTCTCGGCGGCTCGAATATAGATGGCTCTTTTCCTTGTTATCGATTACCGGTATCTAAATTGTCACGTACACCACGTCGAGCAATTATTTTGTTTTTAATAGCTGCGTTAGATCGATTTTAATTTACATTCTTTGACGAGTAAATTAATGGACTGTCAATGAGCAAATTGCGAAAAGCACGTATTTGTACCACTCAGATGTAGTTATGGAGCATTTTCATATTATTGAGGAACTCATTTTCATATGGGACACGTTTCATATGGAAACTGGTGGCATACTTTCCTGCAGTTTGGTAAAACTGGTGCATTAATTAATCAATCTGAAGAATTGCCAACATAGTTATCTTTTCTTGAAAACATCATTAGATTGCAAAAGCAATTTTTGTCGTAATTAAAAAATGGGCTGTAAAAACATGTTTTAAAAAATCGAAGATACCGGTTTTTAGAGGGATATCATTTGACACACTGAAAGAGAGATGGAATAGAACGGCCGCGCGGGCTCATCGCGGATTTAATATCTTGCACAAATTAAGTAAGCTGCAGCGCGATTGTTGGCGCTCATCCAACATGCTGCGACCGACCTTTCAACATGGAACGGCAGGCGCAAATTAAACAAGCACGTATCCAATTCGCGTCTCCAATTGTACCAAGATGGCGTTGTGGTAATCTCAGCGGGCGAGTCTTCTCTACGATTTTCCTGGGCAAGAGAAGGTCAGAGAACTTTATTTTTCCTTTTCATTTCTATCATTTTACAATTTTTTTATATTCATTTCCATTATTTTTTTTATTTCATAATCATAATTAAGATATGAATGCTGTTAGGGAAATAATTCATAGCTCTAATAGTTTACTTAAAGATCCAGAAAAGCTTTAAAACTTCTTATAAACCAGGGTGCATTTTTATTTCTACGATTGGTATCAGAATATTTCAAGCAAAAGTAAACTTGGAAAAGAGACTTTTTAGGATTTGGAAAGTGGCTTTTGCTGATTTTAGACGACCAAAGTATAACAGCCCTAAATGGCTAATACCAACTTTCCCGTCCTACGAGTATGATTGCGAAAGGGGGCCTAAAACGGTAGTTTTGCCGTAGCCAGGAGCGGACGGATCTTTGGAACGTCCTCGTTTCTTATTTCTACGAAGATACGTTGGAAGTCTCCAATTGAAAAAAAAACAACACAAATAGAGTTGTACACAAAAAAGTGAAGCGGTGAAGAGTGTTCTAGAGATACCAGAACACTCTTAACCGCGAGGCAAGTCCAAAATTGACAGCCGTGACAAGCTAAACAACCGTTCACAAATCTAAACACAAGCAAGAAATATTACGTCGCAATTCAAAACTCATTTTTGTACTGTGAAAAAACTCGGCTAACGTTTGGCCTATAACGCGGCAGCAATTTGCGCCCGGCCCCTATTACGTTAGACCTTTCGCATGCAAACGAGGGATTAATAAAAAGCGATCTCGGCGAAATTGTTCGCTGAAATATGTTAATGGAGTCTCGCCGTCGTGCTCGCGCCAACAGCTCCTACACACAGTAAATGGCAAAAGTACTTGGCACGTGCGCGCGCGCGCGTTCGCGTCGCAATTTCAAAAGTGCTGTAGCGAATTCATATTGTCCACATTGCTGAGTGATCGTCGATATTTCGAAACGACCGTGGGGATCGAGTGATAAGCGCCACCCGCCCATTTAAAATGCCTTTATACTCCTGAGACAATGGCGCACGAGGGGGGTGCGTTGTTTTTCTATGCCTATTTTCCAGAATGGTTTTATCGGAAATATTCCAATTCTAAACATTTATCTTGTTATGAGTACAGAAAAATCCGAATATTTCGGCGATGGTCCTGTCACTCTCCAAAAGTCCGGAAATCATAGGACGCTCACACGCCATAAAAATAGCCTTCGATTCTCCCTTGCTGCAAGATTGGTGGGGACTCCGATGCTTACTGCTACCCCCTGAGAAATAATAAGCTAGCAACCAGGCACTACTGCTGTGTTGTACGGGATTGCCAACGTTAGTACTGTCGCAACCGAGATAAACAGCGCACAAGCTGCACAGCAAACTCTTTGTATCAATAGTTATAAAATCGATTTAAATGCTAGTATATTGTTCTAAAAATTTAGAATGCCATCAGTTTGATACTTTTGTCCTCTTGACAATTTTCCTTGATTAAAAAGTGGATGGTTGGATCATGAAATAAGATATTGTATCTTGCAATCTTGCAAACTGAGCTTGAAATTTGGGTAAAATTACACATTCCCGGCATGAGCGACCAGAAAATACGGTATCGAGTGGGGTGCGTAGCGAAACTGACTT
>JAUJYS010006398.1:0-10355 GCA_033995665.1 Melogona broelemanni | reverse complement strand
GCACTGCAATTGAGCTGCGAATGCATTCGTGGCGAATAGAAATGAACATGTTCAATTCTATTCGCCAGAAGCCATCAAATTAGCTGCGAATGCATTCGCAACTCACGTGCAGCGCCGCCTAGTTGATGTACTCTTGCTGCAATTTGCGCGCTTCAGCTGGATTCGCCTAATGAAATACCGCCTTTTGGCGCAAGTACTGACTGATCTAACGCATTTTTTTTTCTTCTTTTCTCGGAGTTCTGTAATTTTGAATGAAAGTTCTTTCACATTCACAGGATATGAAGAAAAAGAGCACACATTTTTCTTACCTTGAAAACTGGCGTTATTTTATTTTTTTGAGAAGAGAATCCAGTCAGTCTCCTTGGAAAGTGTTTGAAGGAAAATCCTGTAAAAATTAAAAATAAATAAATAAAATCAGTGGGGATTCACACATGAAGCTTTTACGACACGTCGTAGCCTGGTTGCTGCATCCGGCTGCGGTGCAGCAGCCCCAGGTTTGATTCCCGGCGTTAGCTTTCGTCTATTCGATCCCGGGGCACAGGCAAAAATATGGCCCTAAGATATTCCCAAAAAAACACGAGAGATACAGAATGAATTACATAATAAAAAGGAAAGGGTATGAAAATAAAAATGTACACAGTGTATATCTCTTTGCATAATTACAAATGTTGCATCACAAATTGACGTCTCTAGTAAACATAGGCGCAATTAAAATAAAACGACTTAACAAACAAAATAAAAGAAATATGCATTTAAAGCATCTTGAAAAATTGTTTGTTTATTTTTGTTACAAATTGACGTCTCTTGTGACCATAGGCGAAATTAAAAAAAAATAATGCGACTTAAACAAAAATAAAACAAATATCGCGGGATGAAAAAATTAACCCGTTTACAGGCTTCATGGATCTCAAGAGCTTCGCGTTTCGCGTTTGTGTATTGGAAGCTCGACGTCGCTGAGGTTGGCTGGATACTCGGTTAGAAATATAATACGCCGCTGCGTACCGTATATACACGTATTTATATACCTGCTGCAACCATGTTTTGCTATTTACTGGTGACGACAGACGGCGAAGACGGAAACGCTCAGCCCCAGCACAAACACTGGCGTAGCTAGGATTTTCTATTAATAGACCCCGTTCGCGTTTATTTTGTCTGTTAAGTGGTAGCAATCAATGGGGGCTCCGTTTGGTTGGGGATCAACCGATACTGCAATTAGCTGCTTCACTTAACCCGGTGGCGCTAGTGTCTGGTCCAGTCTCACCATTGTGTTTTATATACACCACCTATGGCCACCTGCCGGCAAAGAGGTGAAATATTGACGTGACAACGTCTTACTCAACAACTTAAGTCTGGCAAGGAGTTCTGTCAGAAAATTCGGGTGAAAACATACCTCCACGTACCAGCCTCTTACCACAGGCATTGTAATAGGTCTACATGTAGCTACACTCCTGGACTTAATGAATTCAACCATAATTAACCTTTCATGTGCGAATGATTATGCCATTAGGGTCACTGATCAATCAAAACATAAACAAAATATTGAGTAATAAAGGCAAATACAGGTACTATTCGTGGGCTTTGATGCAGAAATGCTGGTAAGCCCCAGGAACGGTGGTTCTGATGCAGAATTAAAAAAAAAAGGTACTATTCGTGCAATCCACTCACCGTTGCTAAATTTTGGGGTTCCCAAGCTTCCCATTTCCCTATTGGCGATTCCAGAAACAATCAAAGGCCCTAATTGTTCCAATAGAGTTTTGGAAGAGATTTGCATGCTTCTTAAATTTTCATACTCTCGAGATTCTAAATTCTCGGCTATTACTTCATGGCAAGTAATATGACGGTGCATATACCCAACGGTCACGCTATACATGTAATTCCTTTGTGATAATAATTCCAATTCCATAATTTGCTCGCTCGGCTAAGATAGATTTATTTTTTTGCGACAAATCTTTGGGGATCGTGGGGCCTTTCCCTGTTCCCCAAATAATTACACCACCGACTCTTACAATGGCATCACATATATTGTGTATGTAGCCATATACTGCGACGGGCGAAAGCGTCTTGTATGAATTCGGCAGGTTGGGCGCGTTGGTGGCGCGAAAAATCGATAAGGTTACAAACCAGCTCGCTTATTTATTCTGCGTCTATCGTTCCTCGTTGTCTCCGTCGAAGCATTGTACTCTCTCTCTCCCTCTTTTCTCCGTCCCCGGTCTCGGTTTTCCATCTACGTATTTGGAATGCCTTCCAACTGGGGTGCGTCGTAACTCTGTCAAAGTCCCCAAGCGAGTAATCTGACACCGCACTTTTCAAATGGCGGACGGTCTTGCTGCTGGAGGACCTTCGAAATATACTTGTGAGCATTGGAATGCTTCTATGACCGCCCCCTCCCCCGTGAACCTATTCAGTTTTCCTTTTCTCGAGTGATTCGCAAGCCGTTTGTAAACGTCGTTTCAGAAACGAGCACTGCAGGACAGCAATGACGGATTCACAGGGGCCACTTCTCCATTTTTTTTCTAAATTGACAATTAATTATTGTCATTCAAGAATATTGTCATCGCTACAGGAGATTCTGTGATGGAAAAGGGGCCCATTGTAACCAGTATCCTTGGTTAGAATAAACGATAACTCGAGTCGGGAATCGAACTCGGGATCGCCGCACCACAGGGGTTTGATCTACTGCCATGACCGCACTTTAGTTCGGAACTTGCAGATTTCAGTGACTACTGGTCGGAAAACTTTGTTGTCTGTCATTCACATTCAATTACGTCCAATTTTCCTAAATTATAAAATATTCCACTTCAATGTGATATCACTAGATGGCGCTATTATTGGAAGACCATGCAGCGGTAGTTGATGCAGTATGACACGGCGCGTTTGATTTTGCAAACAGCCAATAGGTGGCACTGTGTCGAGTACTCGTGCGTTCGCGCTGCAATCGTATCTAGGCTAATGCCAGGCATATCCTTTTGGATTTATTTAATAGCGTGTCATGTATAAATGATATCTGCAAACAGGCTTTCGAATTTTTTCCCCTCTCTCTCTCCGCCGTATTCGGTTGCCATCATATACAGCAGAGCGGGTTGCAATCGTTCCTGTTTCCATGCGCACATGGGCTTGAATATAAACAAGACGATCTTTGTAACAACATCAGACACTTTTGAGAAATTTGGTCTGCCGTCGTCTGACATATGAGGCAGCTTGAAAAGTGCTTGGATAAAAAATAATTTCACGTAGAAAAAATATGGGCGTATGTCGTCATCGTTTACGAGGAAAAGTTCCGTTTCAGTCGCGGTACATTTCGTTTTTCGAAAAATATTTCGTAACTTCAAAACCGAATGCTTTTCATTCAGAAGAACCAAAATATTTTATGTAAAATTTTATTAGGAACTAAATCGAGCCATTAAAAAACGTATTCGTCTTTAAATGCAAGTCAGAGATCAGAAAAGGGCTAATGTCCAATTTGCCCTCACGAGCGACCTGAAAATACGGTATCGATTGGGCGGCCTAGCGAAATTCAGTCTTACCTGATTATTCACTTCATGTTATATTTTTTTAGGCAAGCCAGTTTCCCTACGCTCGCCAGTCGATACCGTATTTTCTGGTCGCTCATTAGGGTAAACTGGACATTTACCCAGAAAAGAATCAGGAACCGCGAAAAGTTCTCGAAAACGATTTGCGCCCCTTAAATTACCGAAACGAGCAGCCAGGCATAGCCTCGGTGTTATGAGTGATTGCCAGTGCGCAGTTAACATGTGCGCGGTTGGTCGGCGTCCATAGCACGAGATAAAGGGGGGGGGGTGAATCAGCGCTACTTTTGCTTATTCGAATTGCTCCTTCAGCTAGGTTGTGCTCACTTTTCTAATATGTTGTGTACCGAATTAAGATGTCCTCCCGAAATTCCTAAACGCAAACATAATTTCCCAAATTATACTTTTTTCAACTTTTTTATCATCAAGTCAAAACAAGCCTATTCGAAACGCGCACAGAATAATTGTGCACAAATTTTGAACGAATAATCTGAAGCAAAGAACTTAACATCATCCGTGAAGTAGATCAATATACGGCAACAAATTGTCGTCGGGTCTATTCTAATTTTTCTCCTTTGTGCTTGGAATCTCGCTAACTCAGTCGTCTCCACCCCCAGTCTGTTCTGGATTTTATCGTTGTTTTTTATTGAACCAAAAATAAATTTGAACCCCAAATTGTCGATTATTTCCATGTAGCCTTCGCCACCGCAAGTGTAGATCGCAACCGAACTTATGCTTTCTATCATCGTGCTCGAATTGGTTTTTATGTTGCACTTTGGGGGCGGGGGAGAGACTTGGCCAACCACGGGAACTTTTCGAAGCAGCCTCGCGGCAGGCGCGTGGCTAAGCGATGATCAAATCGCCATAAAGATGACTGGAGAGAACACCAACGCAACACTGCGCAGTAACGGCAACCGAGAATAAGAGAGCGAGCCAACGCTCTCTTGCTAAAAGTCTGGAGACGGGGAACGAAAATCGGAGCTAAACACAGACAGATTCTTGACGCCGACGGGAAATGAAGAGGGATATATCTGTGTGCACTGGTGTGGGTGGGGAGCAGGGAAAGGGAAAGGGCGGACTAACTCCCCCCATCACGCTCAATCTTTGGAAAGGCTTCTTTGCCGATGAGTGCAGCCCTGCAAAGTCGGGGATAGCGAAAGGAGGCCGAAAAATGTCGCTGGCAGATGGATGGCCGGGGGGTGGGAGATTTTTGAGCGTGGTCGGCCCCCGGGTGAGAAAGAATAGCGCCGCGTGGGATGAGTGCTTTTCTTGGCGGGATATGTTTGCGTGGGCGGTGGGGATGGTGGCCGGCGGCAGTGTGCCATCAATTACAGGATGACTTTCGCGAGAGCGTGGTCGCGGTGACTTTGTTTCCTCGTGCGTGGGTGGTGGTGGTGGTGGATGGGCGACTGGCGTGCGGCCCGCTGATAGTGGTCTTGCGGCCCGCGTATCACACTGGGTTGACCATGATACTGGCGAGTCGTTTTACCGCCAGGTGGCGCATAGTTCGTCATCTGGTAGATGATGACGAACTATGCGCCACCTTATGGTTTAAACGAATCCATGTCACTTGATCGAATTCGACTATAGTAGAATCGAATTGTGTGTTTAATTCAGCTAGCATCGCACGTGGCGACTAACGTATCCGTTCTACTATGTACCTCGCATGAGGCTAACCAACTTTGTTGAATTCGATCTATTGACATTTGGCCGGTTTCAACGACGGTGGTGCTGATGCACTCCGAGATGAACAATTAAATGTAAACGAACTGATTGAACTGACAAATAGTGAATTAGTTAATTTACATGTTACGTTTTTGTTCTGATTGTGACTGCTGGTGGCAGATAGGCCGGCCGATTCACAATTTACACTCGCTTTGATGTTCGAAGATGAATTTCGTAGGAGCCGTATGTATTAAAAATAAATATGAAGGGGTCCGTGACCAAGGATAAAATGGCAACTATTGTGAACAAACTTAATATTGTATTTACAACAATTATTTACAATTGTTGCCATTTTATCCTTGGTCACGGACCCCTTCATCTTTATGAAGTCGCGATTTTCCATTTGTGTATATGTGTATATGTTTTTAAAAGTCACGTTAAATCGTGTTTCTGACCATCGTTGGGTCAATCGCTAACTGCAACGGACCAACTGATTCTCAGAAACGCCACCTGAAAACACCATCAAATTTCCGCGATGCTCTTAGGTGCGTTCTAGTCATTAGAGGAGGCCGCGGATATCACGTTAAGGTCGGGCCAATCCATTGCGAGGAGGCTGGCCCACCTCAAGTGCCGGGTGATCGGTGGTTCAGTTCTGATCGTGCATGTATCACTTAAAAAATCGTTTTCTCTTTCATTTTCCCCCCTCTCACCATCTATCTCTTCACTCTCACTCTCTCGACGGTGTATACACTGTGTGTGCAGCATTTTCCTTTTCGCTTTTCTCCGCCTCCTTTAACATGTGTTCAAGGTTTTAAGTTCCCATAAACGTCCCGCGCGCTTAATGGATCTGCAGTTTATAGGTTTCTCCCTTTCCGGCACGACGCGGTGCGTGACGCGCTCTGGTCGCTATGCGGGAGCGCGTGCGGCAGCGGAACGAGCCGCGTGGGATCGAGTGGGGTGGCGCGGGGAGCGCGTGCGAGTCGTGCCGAGCCGACCGAACCCGTGCCGTTTTCTGCGTGCAAAGGATTTGGGAACAAATCGAGTTTTATAATTTGCTCTTCTATTATGTTTTGCCTTTCGCCTCGGAAACGTCGCGCCGAGTTTCTCGCCGGGTAATCACGAGCGGCGGCGCTGTGCGCGATCGGGAAGCGGAGATCGACGCTAGCGACGCTGTCGGCCACTCCTTTTATGTAATTACTGGCCCATCCATAACACAAATCAAACGCTTTATCGCATTTCTTGCATTTTTGAAAATGAATGAGCTTGTGGACCATCGTGTAGCCAACACTGATTTCAAATTATAAATTATGCTTGTTTCAGATGCATGCTCTAAATTTTTTGGGTTTTAAAATTTGATATAAGTGGGTTTGAAATTGATTGCGATGATTGCATTGGCTAAGGTGGTTTTAAATTGATAATGAAAACTGGAAATAATTATGACAATTGAAATTGATTATGGTAATTCAAATTATTATTGACAATGAAAATTGTTAATGACGATTTAATTTAATTTAGATGATTGATATTATTAAAATTAATTAATTGAAATTGAAATGACGACAGGAATTGATCAAGATTGATATAACAATTAAAATTCAATAATTCGACTGAAATTACTCACGATGATTACAAATGTGTACGGCTGTTTAGTCCAGTCGGTATAGCTTCCGACTACGGTGCGGACGGTCCCGGGTTCGATTCCCGGCAGAGGCTCTCGTTTATTCGCCGAGCCGCGGAACTGGTGTCACCCCTGAGCTTTCATTATGAAGTCCAGAGCTTAGGGGTGGATCCTGTAGCCTGGTTATACCAGCTGCCATTCCCCTTCCGTTCGCTTCCCTTCCCTGTCTCTCTCATTTCTTCATAGAGACACGAGAGTGCAGTAATCCTGTAGTGATTAGCACTACGGTGATTAAAAAATAAATAAAGAAATAAATAACATAGGTAATTACTTGAGATGATTGAAATAGCTTTTTTTTCAATCAATGAAATATGGAGATTCTGTTTCCCTCTAACCGCTTAAGCAGTTGTGGAGGGGCACATTTTCACTAGCACCCCGTAATCGAATAAATGACAACCCAAGCCGGGAAAGTGTTTAAAGGTGTTTAAGCTTGTTCTAAATTGATTTATTAAGACGGCGAGGAGGCGCTAGACCGGTACAGGTAATGATAGCGGCTGGCATACAGCTTCTTAACCACGTCACCGTAGCGCGACTTCGTGCATGTGCACGGAGCGATAGACAGAGCGAAAGAGAGAAAGGAGAAAACATTTCCTTTGTTGTTTAATTATCGCCAGGCAGCAATGACGTCTTTGTTGTTAAATGTTAAGTGATTCGAATTGTTGATTTCGTGACCACAAGATGGATAGGAGCCGGGCGAGACGACGACGTCGTAATCATAAAAAAAAAGAAACGCTACAATAATAATAAGTAATAATAGGTTGGCCCAAGACGATGGTGTTGCCTTTAGCCTCCATCGGCCTCGTGCGCGGCTATGGGAGTCTCTTTTCTACCTGGAGGGCGCCAGTGTCTAGCTCTTCAACACGCAACATCTTAAAGACCGCCTTCAGTCTGAAACTGAAATCAAATAATTAAACAAAATTCCAGAAAATACTGTTTTTCTTGTTAATTAGCAGCGTTTGAAAAAAGGGCTAATGTCCAGTTTGCCCTAACGAGCGACCTGAAAAATGGTATAGAGTGGGGCGCGTAGCGAAAGAAAAAGATAGCAGCTCATTTTCTAGTAATCTGGAGGATCATCTTATTAAGCTTGATTTTGAGTGAATTTCATCGGAGATACATCATTTCTTTGTGTTAATATTTTAATTAATATTTGGCTTGGTCGTGATTGAATTTCATCGGGGACACGTCACTATCTTGTATTATTATTTACGCTTGATTTTTAATGAATTCTTAATTTGTATTAATAGTTTAATTAATATTTAGCTTTGTGCACTGTAATCGACTGCAAATGAGCTTCTCGCCTGTTCAGTTGCTCGCTGATAGAGATTACGCAATTATGTCATTGGCCGTCAGAGGTCGCCACCTGCTTCGGCGCGATAAGCATATACTTTAATGTATTTTACTGTATGCGTGTGTGTGTAGTGGCAAAACTATCTTAATTGGGTCGCAAATATCGCAATGACGCAATGGGAGTCGTGCGGCTTGGTCGGCCGGCGGCGATTCTGGACAAAACGAGCGGGATTCGACAATTAGTTTTTTGCCCCCTACCTCAAAACGCAGGAGGTGAAATTGAACCCCATTAAATAGGCTCCTTTGCACGAACGAACTCAACCTTCCTAAACGACCCCTGGCGCCGAAAATGCTTTCTAGACAGTCCAATTGGGGTCTGGTGTCTAAATCTCCCAAAATTAAATTTTTATAACGGGTTGACTTTGTTCAAAGTTGTACAAAGACGCACCCACCACTAGTTGCGGTGATCGCGGGTACTGCATCTGTGATCGCGGTTCAATTCCCCTGCTGACAAGCATTTTTCGTTCAAGATTAATTTCTAACATTTTTCTTAAAGCCGTGAGACAAGTGTCTGCGCGATGTCAGGTGTATGGAATTTTTTTAAACCTAGGCTAGACAAAATTGGCAGTTCCCCATGGAGTTTTTATTGCGGAAACGCCGGTGGATATCCTTAAGAAATAAGCTCAAAACACATCAATGTTAAAATAAAAGAATAGCTTCTTAGTTCATAAGAATCTGCTCTCATATACATTATTTGGGGCATGTTCATTGATCAGCATCGTTTTCTTTCCCCTGATGACAGAGCAAGCGGCGTTTTCCGCTTCACATTCTATTCTCCGTGGCATGGCTGGAACGACTCCGATCTTACGTTTCCCAAAAAAACAAAACAAAAAAAAAACACACACACACCCTGTACGTTTTCCTGATGAATTCGCTCGATATGTTAACGTCACGTTAAATTGCTCTTACATCTCTCCCTCCTCCCCCGCGCCTTCCCTCCAACCCACATATCCGTCCCCACCAGCGTGTTGGTGCTGCCCGCAGCCATTCTCCATCCTGGCTCCGATCACCCCCTCCCCCCCCCCTTCCTCCCCCTCCACTACATCCATCCATTTTTAAAACCAATAAAGCCAGAGTATTTTCATTTTAGCAATTTGTAGCCAACCCCACCCGCCCGTTCCCATAATGTTCGCTGGATCTAAGCAAGAGTATTTGTGCATGATGGGGGACGTTCGCGTTCGCTTGCTGATTCTCCTGAGACCTTGCGGTTTGTGTCCATTTTTTCTTTTCTCGATTGTTTCGGTGATAATAAGAAATAGCTGATGAGATTGCATAGTTAGTAACGTTGACAATGCGTGACTATTTTTGATCTCGTCGTGCAGCCACATTCATCAAAAGTAGATCAAATGGCTATACATCATTTTTCACTACCTATCTACAGCCTCTTCCATCGTTCTACGCCAGCCCATAAGTGTGGCTATGAACAATTCTGCTGTAAAAAAAATAAATAACGCAGTACTTTTCTTTGGCGAATTTTTCTCGTATTTTTTATTCATCTATATTATGGGAAAGTCTCCGCTACAAAAACGCAGTGGCTTCTTATTATGTTTTTTACTTCTTCTCTTGAATCGGACAGCACTTTTCAAAGTTCTGGGTGTATCTCCATCTCGACTTATGAAACTCAAAGACGTATACTTGTACTGTTTTAATTACACTGCAAATATTTCAATAAAGATACTACAGGGTGATTACTAAAAAAACACTCCCGAAGAAATTTTGTTATACTTTCTTTAATATTTAATTAATTAGTTTGAGTTTTTTAACAAAAAGTTTCCTTAAATTTAAAAATTAGTATTTCTTTAGGTACCGTATAGGAAGATATAATTGTTTTTTAATCAATATTAGGTACTGGTCGGCACCGTCCCTTACAAAAATTTCCACCTTCAGTTTATAGGGCGATTTATTCTGAGGCCGACCCATGGTGACCCCATAAATAACCCTTATGTTTCCGATCGCGCACTGCCTTCCGCAGCTGTAGTAGATTCAAGCCGGAGCTCTCCCTGACACCATCCATTCATTTAAGGCATACGATACGTACGTACCGATGGCTCAGTGGGTATCGCAACATCCTACGAAGCCGACAGTCCCGGGTTCGATTCCCGGCGAAGGCTTTCGTTTATTCGTTAGCCTGGGGTACT
>JAUJYS010006397.1:0-10355 GCA_033995665.1 Melogona broelemanni | reverse complement strand
TCACAAATAGACGATTTGAAGAGTTTGCGCCAACAAAAGCACGAAGAAACGTAATTGAAAATCCTGCGTGCGAAGGAAGAATAATGAAAAAAAAATATAGTCAAAAGTCGAGTCCAAAATGCGTGCCAGCTAGAGAATAGACGAGAGAAAAATTCAATGTCGATAAGGAAGAAAAAATGAATAAAGTATAACTTCGAAAAACGCACATTTCTGAGTTTGGCATTAGAGCGACGGACTGGCGGCATGAAAAATGTATTAAGCAACATATCGATTGGTGGCAAGAAAAAATATAAGCGCCGTTGCGTTTCACTCGGTAAAAACGGATAAGAAAATGCGAGCGAGAAAGAAAAAAAATGGAATTTCATTGGGAATTTAAACTTGCCCCACATTTTCTAACAACTTCGGAACGACACCGCTGACCTACGTTTACCGAAACTAATTGATAGTTTTTTTTTAAGTTCGCTTCGGCATTTTGAGCAGCTTTTTCACTACAAACCGAACGTACCGACAATATTTTCAAACCAAAAACCGCTCGCGCGAACGCGAATCTAACGACGGGGACATTATTAATGCTGACAATATGTCTTGCTGGTAAACGACGTGTACGGGAAGCACGGTCGCTATAAATCACCGGGCCTCTTTCCGTTAAGCCAAGATTCGACATTTTCCATTACCTTAACTTCAATCATTTTTGCTGAAAGCCAGAATACTCCACTCAAATAACGACTACAGCAGCCGATTCACACAAACACAAATTTTGTCTTCGCTAAACGTTACCCAAGCGATTAAAAACATATTTTATTCTCGAAGTTAGCCCGTCGCACTACAATAATGAAGATACGAGAGCATCGACATCAACATCGGGTAAAATTATCACATGGTTCCGATATCCACCTTTTTTATCAAGAAAAACAGAAGGATTAGTGCGATCCGACTAGCTAAGTGGGCATAGCAACCGGCCGCACTTCGGGTGGTCCCCGGTTCGATTCCCGGAGCAGGCTCTCGTTTATCCGATCCTGGGGTACTGGTAACAACACCCCTTATAGCTAGAGGCTAATGAGTGGCTAAATTCCCCTGAGTTTCCTGTCCAAAGCTTGAGGTTGGAGGCTGCGTGGTATATCCGCTGCCATCTCCATCAGGTTCTAATGGATGGTACTAGCGATCGGAGCGTCACCAAGCTCCGTTCAATTACAGTATTCAATTGAGGCTAGCATGGAACGGATTCTATGAGAAACTATGGACTTTGCAGGGACTCTTGAAAAAAAAAATTGCGATTATGGTTCGAGTGATTCGGCCGCTAATTTGTTGCCGTGGTCTGACTTTCGAAAATTAAACTATGGCAGAGGCAGGCGTCGCCTGAAACAGCCGGAACAAGGCTCTCTCTCGCTCCCTCTCGCTTTTGCGCGCATTTATAAATAATTATGATTTAGAAATTCCAGGATCCCTTTAGGCTGTAAACGCGCTGGGCTCCAGCACGCGACACACAGCGGTGACTGAATTATTAAGATATTAATTATTCGCCGTGCGACTCAAAACTTGCGCGCAACCACACGAAAGCAACTCGCCCTTCTCCCGCCCTCCTTCCTTCCGTCACCTCATTCGCCGGGGCACTGCACTAGGAGACATTACAGCTCGACACAGAAGTTATAACCCACTCTTACGTGAGATATCTGCTTGTCGACTCCTGGTGTCACCCCTGAGCCTTCATTAGGGAGACCAGAGCTTAGGGGTGGATCCTGCAGCCTGGCTATACCAGTTGCCATTCCCATTTCCTTCCCTTCCCTTCACATATCTCCTCTCCATAGAGACACGAGAGTGCAGTAATCCTGTAGTGATTAGCACTACGGTGATTTAAAAAAATAAAGGTGTCGCTTTACAGAGAACAGTGACGTGACCAAGTAAAAATGTATTCAATGAATGGTGTATTGAATTTTATAACGACATTTTTATGAATAGCTAAATAAATATTTAAACTAAGAATCGAAAAATTAAAGATATCTTGTTTTACATTGTATTTCAAAAGGATTTCTCGTCTAACAAATAGTCGATTTTCTAGCAAACTAGCGATCAATCAGTCGTAAAGTTAATCGAAAATTAATTTACTTTAATTTAAAAGTATAAGAAATACTTTATGTTACAACCGAAAAGGAATGTTTATAATTTCCAATGTCAATATGGACAACATCGGGGAAAAATAGCCAATTTGATTAAGTCGGCAACATTTGAAATATGAATAGCGAATCACGAAAGTCTCTTCAATGTCATTAAGTCAGCATTAAAAGCCATCAGCAACGCCAAACTATAGCCGAACTGTAATTCGTCCAGTCGATTTAGGATGTCCCCTACCGCTGGAACGGGGATCATAACCCCTAGTCGACTTTCATTAGCCTTCACTCGCATTCCCCGCGCAGCCATCGAGCGTGACAAATTGCAGGCGACATTCGTTTTTGCACACAGCCACGTCACGACGAGCTGGAGAAAGACGGAGCCAGCAGCGAAATTCGCATCCGCGGGTGCCAACCAAAGAGTTATGAAAAAACACTGGAGCGCCAGTCGAAATGTCTACTTATCGATGCCCGCAACTGCCAAAAATGATTCACTCGACATCAGCAATAAATGATCATCTTCTCGAAACACAGACCTATGTTAATTAGCGGTGAAAACCCACCCCTCATTGAAAAATAATAATTGATGTTCAGAAATCAGGGTTATCAAGCTGTTGGTGTATTTCAGTCTCTATCCTGACATCTCGCTGGCACTAACTTGTGGCACCGCAAAACAACATAAAACAATTTCAAATTATGTAGCAAGGCGCAAAACTCGTAATCCCATTACTACACACAACGACGTGGAACCCCCACAACCATATTCACGTTAGGAAACCGGGAGCTGGCAGGTCCCCCGTTTCACCACAGAAATATATGGAGGGCGATAAAAACCGTCACGGATTAAATAACGAATGGCCGACAAATTAAACTACAAGTTTCTCCATAAACAAAATTGAAAATAATGAATGCCACAGGAAATTAGGACTCGTTCTCTATGGCCTCTGCGCGCGACAGTTACTGATGCTTTCGAAGAATTGTTTGGTTCGTTGCACTTGTTGAATGTAATATACCGGTACGTGATAAGATTACTTTAGAAAGGCCAACCGACAAGTTAATCTGGACCATCGCCCATAAAGCGGTTCCAGCGCGCCAAGCGGTGAGCTGTGATTTGGTGGACTCGCCATCATTACACGACGATAACATTATAGCACAACGCCAATTTCGATCTTCGCGCAGTTGGCATTATCAGACTTAAAAAAGAAATGATCAAGTTTTAAGACATCATTTGTCGTTTGAGAAACGCAAAATTTCCTTTATTTAGAAATTGAGAACGAATTTTAAAATGCTAACATAAACATTGTATGTATTCTCCATTATTAGACAATTTTTTGTTTTAAACTTTTAAATCTAATATATCTCAATAGGCAAAAACGTCCAAAATTCGATATTTTTGCAGTGCAGGCATTTTTATTTTTTTTTAACTGGAGAAAAGCACTTTTTTTTCGCGTTTTCAGAATTTCTGCAGCTCTCTTGCCGAATTACGGTAATGTAAAATGTCTGAAAATTCGAAATTTTTCCGAAGATCACTTTGATACTTGTATTCACCGGTATCTAAAGTTTAGGATGAACATCGGATAGCCCCATCGGCATCAGCAGCCTAAACCAAAGAGAGAGCTCCCTGCATGAGTGCCGCGCCATGAATAAAATAAGAAATGGGAGAATGCATTTTCCAAATGACAACAAAAAACCAGAAACCCGCTTGAGCAGCGGGAAACAAAGTTAATGCATGCAGGCTCATCTCTCAAGCAAAGAAAAAAAAAACGTAGGCGTAGCAATGTCCAGCACACAAAAAAGTAGCTTTGCATATTAACCGTGCGAGGGAGACATCAAGGGGGGGTTTGATGGCAGGCGGGCGATCGGTTTCGAAGCCGGTCAGCACAAAAATACTCATGAATAATAATCCGAATAGACCAGAGCGTATATGTGACGGCAAAACACAACGAGAGGCAATGTGAAAGCCGATCGAGAAGACAGGCGCTAAAGAATAAGCCAGGCTAGTAGAGCGGCCAGAGCTACCTACTGTTAGTGGTGGAAACGTTTCCAGACTACATAAATCAACAAAATGTATTTTTTTAACACACAAATATTGAAACGGAAATGTCACTACAGGAGATTCCGTGCTCATATTGAGAGCTTTACCACCACAATTCGAGGAGAACTTATTACCACCTATATCCCGAAATCTAAAAAAAAAATGAGAGCGACATCACAGGGAATCGAACCAGTAATATCCGGAAATCGGGAGAGTGCCATCACCATTCGGTCTCTCAACCTACTGCGCCCCGGCAGCAGATTGCAGGCGATTTCGCTAACATTGGAAAACGAGACTAGAAATCTCGCCAACGAAAAATCGTTTCAGTCCATCAAGAGCACGTAAGATTTATGAGTGCTTCCTTTACCTAATTAGATTACAATTACCATTAAACAATAGATGAAGAACAACTCAATATTTAAAGATGAAGAACAACTCAATATTTAAAGATGAAGAACAACTCAATATTTAAAGCTGAGGTTAGTTAATTATGGTCGACAGACAGGAAAATCAGTGGTGCTCAAAATTTCAGCCTTGAGTATCGATCAAGAATTACTTATTTTTAACGGATATCTCAGGCGATTTGTCTTCGAGGCTGGTTCCCTTCAAATTTAGATACCAATTAGTAGGTGCCCCCTACGGATTAATTGGAACCCGTTGGCATAGAGATTTGAACGGGAAAAGTTCCAATGAAGCAGAAATGCTTCGAGCGGCAAAGAATCCGTACGATCCTATGTGTATATAGGCTGTGGGCACGGTTTCCAAGCAACTGGAAAGTTAAACGACGAAAATAAAAATACCGAGTTTCATACCCCGGCAACCATTGTACCACGACTCACCCCCGACAGTCTGAATACGAAATTTGAAATAAAAATTCTTGTTGGCATACATCGCCGTACGCAAAATCGAGGAGACAAATATGCTGACACGCGATTCTTTCTTTTCACAAATGGGATCGGTGACGCATGTCACATTCACCACCACCGTTCATACCACCCTCACCAACCTACACATGCACTTATTCGCCCGACTAGAAATCCCAGGATCAAATAAACGAGAGCCTGAACCGGGAATCGAACCCTGGACTACCAGCACCGTAGTGGGCAAGACGGGTAGTTACGTTTCTCGCACTTTGGTTTCAAACAGCGTGCCCCCAGTTCGACATTGAGCCTACAGACTGCCCACAACACCAATATTGTCGTCATCTGCGCCTGCCTGGCGTCGCTCCGGAAGCTCGTCCGTCGAGACGCGGACCCGCCAAGCACCATCAACTGCAAAACGGCTTTCAAAAATTATGGTCCGGGATTAAAATAAAACGCGCAACGTCATATCGTCTCGTCATTGTATTAAACCAGCGTTCGCTCTTCGCAGTGACGACGATGTTGTAACTTGCTTTCTCGGAAAACGGGCTATTCGCGCATGATAACAAAGTGTAATGGCACCCCCGGAATGACTGGTAGTAGAGACTACTAGGCGCGGAAGAACCTCCAAGAACAAACAAGCGGAATTTCTCCTTTAAGTTATGGGTCCGACTGCAGCAGCAGCAGCATCGTCAATGACAGTGCGGGAGGGAGTAGATAGACTCAATATGCAAGTGCATGCAAAGTACTCGCGCAAAAATCTGAACGTCGGTCTAGAAATAAGGTGGGCGGGCGAGGTTACACACGACATCGCCGAGTTAATCAAAATTATCCAAACCTCTGCGTTTGTTCCCATACGGAACAGTCGCACTCATTCGAGCAGATGTGATGAGGTTTTTTGCGACGCTTTCCGCACCAGTTGCAATCAAATTAAAGATCTTCGCTGAAATTGGAACACAAGTCATCGCGCGTAACGCACAGATAATCCGGGCGACGTATAAAAAATAGACAGATGTAAGATGGCGCCACTAGTGTACTTACACACAAATGGCGCGCCACGCGCAATTCCCAATCGACAACTTACCACTGCAGCGAAGCAAAAGCTCCGCCGAATGACAGGCTTACCCGCAGTGCTTCCGTGCATTGTACCTTTTTGTGTTGCACGCCGGAGAAGAAATCAGGGGCAAACGCGATGTTTAACTGTGTTCAACATTTGTATTAACATTTGTGTGCGACGATGACTTGGAACATAATTTTGGGAAATACAGAGTGTGTACTATTTAGATTATTGAACAAAATGATTTTCTTATTTTATTTCATATTTTAAATTAATAAAATAAAATTGCCACGGACTGAACCACAAAGCAATGGAATAAACGAAAAAATTCAAACCGAAAAAAAAAACAGACAGAAATCCCAACAATAAAATACAAATTGCCAAGAACTGAATCTCAAAGCAGTAGTACAAGTGAAATTTTCAAATCTAAATAACAACAACTGGCAGAAATCCCAACCGTCAATCACACGAAAGACTACAGACAAAATACGTATAGCCTAAGACGCAAAGTTGACAAGCGAGCACGCCACAAGGAAAGCCGGCAGCACGAAAAATTACATATACGGTTTATAAGCTCCCGCCCAAGAATAGATGTTGTTATTGTATCGCAGCGACATGCCGGATCATTCCAAGCGAAAAAGATAACCACCCCCCCCCCCTCTGCCCACAAGCATCCTTCGACCGCCGTAAAGCGCGAAGCCCACGCAGCCTAGACATTACTTTACACGCACATCCACGGTAGGTTCTCGCTATAATGCGAGGAGCCGTATATACGGGGCCTACCGAAAGAGCGTAATCAAAATTGTTAACGCAATTTTTCTTTTCCCCCTCATAATTTAATTTTCGCTGTCATTCAATCATTAAGTCGACCGAGAAAAAAAAAAGTTCCCCGAGCGGTGAAGAGCAACAAATTGAAAGCTCCCCTCCCCCCCCCGAAAAGTCCCCGTCGAATCTTGGACGACTTTTGATAGCCAGTGAAGCGAAGAAAATGACGACGACGTCGCGACAAGAAAATATGATCGCGTCAGATTTCTCGTTCCGCGAGCAATGCTGTTAATCGAAGCAGAAACCGATTTTTTTTACAAAAAAAAAAAAGGAAAATTGATAGAGGAGACCGATTAGCGAACGCACGAGCAGCATCCAGAAAATGAAAAGGAAGAAAAAAAAACATGTACAAGCGCCAGATGTCTTCCACCTGAACGGGCAATGTCACCCAAGATCGATTAATCTTTTGGCATAAACTAAGCCGAGACAAATGTCGCTAGGGCTTCGAGCAAAAGTTCAAAGGCTCAAATCCCGCCCAACCACATGGATCGGCGGTAGAGCGGGAATCAAAACATGAAAGACCGCAATTTCCACCCCGTAAGCGGGAGGAAACCTATAATCTCCAAATCGTCAGGTGAACTTCGGTATGCCGCCAAGCTCTTTCAGTGGAACGAAATCTAACTTGATATGGGTGACCCACCAACGTGAGGCTTCCATTGCGAATTAATAGTGAAATTAATCAAAAATTGTATTACTTAAAATACAATATATATATATATATTTTTTACATTAATGAACTGAACAGATGTCCGTATGTTATCCCCGTGTGTTTCAGAGCTAAATAAATAAATAAAAATAAAAAAAATTCACAAGAAATGGTCGATGGAGGAAACAACCCAAAGTTAGCCTAACAATCAGTTCTTTACAAAAAAAATAAAAGACTATTCGAGTAAAACTTCCTACATAAAATGTGTACCTTGAACGATGAAAATTCATGTTAAATCATACAAGAAGTAGAAGGATGCCCACACTAAAATCGTAATTGAACTACATTGAAAGTTTGACCCCTACTTCTGACAGTGGAACAATCTTACAGAGCCTCATACACAGGTCCTGTTACAATAGGACATAGCCACCTTCATCCTTAACAGGCATCCTAACCCCGCCATAGGCCACTTCAGGTCTGCTTAAGGGTAATTATTGTACTCTGTAGTCATAAATTAAAAAAAAATAATAATAATAAAGGCAACCGAAGTATTTGCAAGTACGCTGGTCTCGTGAGGATGAATATTGCGTCAGTCAACCACGAGGCGGTAGAAACGCCGAGCGGAATATTTATCGGCCTCTTCACGCCTAGAGAGTCCGACCAAAAGTGAGCCGGACTCATAACCGGTATAGACGAAAGGGGGTGAGGGAGGGGAAGTCGGGAGAGTGGAGAAATAAGAGAAAGGGGATGATGTCGAGCGGGCTGAGCCTCCGAAAAGCTCAACCGAACAACAACCGTTTAATTTAACGAAAATATGCGGGAGACGAAAACCGTAAAGTGCAATTAGTCCCGGCGTTAAAATTCCATATTTCATTAGCACGTTGATTTACGGTCAGCATTGTTGCCGCACCTATTGTGCGCGCGCGTGGCGCTCTCTGCGAAAGCAGGCGGGCGTGCAGGCCACCGTGGCGGCATCCACCAAACCGCAAGAGAATCGGTGGTGTTGCAGGCGAATCCACCGCAGACCCACACGCGCGTTCAGACGCTCATGTAATCGAGCTGAAGAATATGAAATCGAGCCGATCATATTTTTCAAGGCGCCACCTGGCGGGATTTCCGCGCTATAATCTTCCATAAATGATATGTTGACCACAAGAACACACAAATAATGCAGCCTTCCCAATGGAAAAAAGAATGTCGAGAAACAGCAGAATTTTTTTTTTGTGGCCAACTACTGGAGACATCACACGAAATAAGTTCGAGACTTCTCTTCCTTTAAAAAAAATAAAACTCGAGCTGACCAGAAAAGGCTACATAGGTTGCATAATTACATCCGACCTAACTCTCCTAGCTCACTGATGCAAAAAAAATCAAAATTACCTGACTTTTCCAGACCAACATAAAAAGTTACACAAAGAACGCGAACACTACTATATACGTACGTAGATGCAACACACAAAAATAAAAAATAAAATATTTTCAGAACTTTTCCCGACTTTTCTACTTTTGGACGATTTTCTCAGGCTCTACTTGACCAATTTTAATTTATCTGACAATGAATGAAATAAATTTTTCCCGACTATCATTACTCTGTTCTAACACTATCCATCTTTTCTAGAAATAAAAAAAACATAATTCATTGATTTGTACTGTGACAAGATGAATGATATTTGGGGGTGGGGGTGGAGAGGGGCTTAGGAGGTTAAGTCTAGCCATTGTCGCTCCAGTAGCTGTACGTTCTGAATGCAGTGTGCCTGGCAAAATAGGCGTTCGCCATACTGAGACAGAGTCCGATGCACAACTCGGAAGTAATTAGATAAAATGCGATGCCTGGCGCAAGTGAAAAGAGTGAAAAGAGGCAGACAATATCGCCAGTGATGATGCGAGGTCAGCGTTGACGCGCGGCTCATAGACGCGTTCGTCCGCTGGTCAGAAAAGCCGGACTACGTGCGTATGAATGGTGAAGACATCATGTAAATCGATAAAACCATGAATAGGTTATTAACATTTCGCTATTAACGCGCAAAAGGATAATTACAATGGCGACGCATACTGTTAACACTGTGGCCGGGCGCGCTCGCTCGCTCGCTCAGACGCATTTAAGTCGTACGTGCCCCGCGCCATTAATTTCAGACGGCGACCCAGACAGATCAGCTCGCCCCATCTGCGCCTATAAACTGCCAACGAATGCACCGAATCCGCAGCACAGATATGACATTACGAGTTTAACCATTTGTGTAATGCTATAACGCTGAATGGAAAGCGCTTGGTAACGGCAAAAATGCTTCGAGGTTGTTATACAATAATAAAGCCAAACTAGTGACAGCCAAACTTTTAAAACCTCGAAATTAACAGACAAATTATCTTTCTAAAGTCAGTATCAACGATTTTTCATATATTACAATCAATATATTGAATATCACTACATAGAGTTCTGTACAGCTCTAGCACATCCCTGATCAATATTTAAAAAGGCACAATTTCACCAGTACTCATGACCACAGTACGCCACACCACAGTAAATCACCAATGCATACTGACGTAAACGTAGGCATAAGAACATTAAAAAAAAAAGTTTTAATTTTCTATTTTCATAGCAATGTATTGACGGTTCGAATGTCCAAATTGCTTGCATATCCGAATGTAAAATTAAAGATTTAAATTAAAGATTTGAAAAGCCTACAACATTGAACAACAGATCTATTGCGTCGCACTAAGACAGATACAAAAATCATTCTACAGTGTAATACAGGACAGTAAAATACTGTACTTTACTAACGCATAACGATCATACAACACAGGGATTCGACTCATCAGACTAATTAAT
>JAUJYS010006396.1:0-10356 GCA_033995665.1 Melogona broelemanni | reverse complement strand
TTTTCAACAACTACAAACGCGAATTTAACATTTTGTGCTTACACACAATCTCGTTCATCGTTTTGCTCGTCTCAGTTAGGCGATTGATTTTATTTATGCGTCTTGAGTCATCTATGTTTCTACGCCTACATAAGTTTGGATTTTATCGAAGATAAACATTTTAGTTCTGCTTGGATACGTCAAAATATCCATGCAAATCGTTTTGAGTGACAGTTGTTCTATCGTAATTGCTCAAAAAAGTGTCAATTCTAAAAGTTTTGAAGCGCGAGGAGATGAACGATAAATTAGTTGTTAATTGAAAATAAATTGTAATTGATGTAAATGTCCGAGAGTGATGCTATTGATCAAAATTCATAACTTAAATTGTCTCACCTTTTATATTGGGGAAATTCCCCTCACTGTAGTGAATAACTGCAAGAGATTATGTACCCTTCGTGTTGCATAGGCAATAGGTGAAGGGCACATGTTCACCACAACCCCAGGAAATAGAATAAACGAAAGCCTTTGCCGAGAATCAAACCCGGGACCACCTGCTCAGCAGTCTGTTACAATACACACTGAGCTAAACTTTGCTTAATCTTGCTTGACCTTTTTATAATACATTCCTCCTGTTAAATTTAATACTTTAAGCAGAAGGGAGCAATCTAATATTAAATCAAAGGGAATTCGATTTCATACAATGCTTTTGGAAGTTTAATTACGTATGATCAGAATATATAATTATATTTATTATTTACTCTCGACATAACTTATCATTGTGGTAACGCGGTTTCATTTTCTCCCTATTAAATTTTATGTCGTGATCCACGATATATTCACCTGATTTTAACTAGTAACATTAACGATAGGAAAGTGGCGATAATTACCAGTCCCAGAATCTGCATGACCGACAAGAAGAATCCGTAGAGCGTGATGTAGCCCATGACCAGCCCGAAGTGTGGCGCTGTCATGGAGAGTAGGGTGACCCAGCTGCGTCCACCCATCTGGCTGAAGCAGTACTCGGACTGGTAGAGGAAGGCGTAGATGGTTCCCACGAAGATGTAGGCGATGCCAACCAGGTAATAGCGGTGGTTATGGTAGCCGATGCAGTTGCCTGTCAAATACGACAGAGATACTGTCACATGCCTTAAATGTCAAGTTCGTAAAGCGTCAACAATCAAAATATGGCTGTGCTGGCCTGTTATTTTATTTCACTCCCACCCGTACATTTAATACAGAGGCTAAATAATATTAGTAATGATAGTTAAAGACGTCTAGGACGTCGTCGATGATTTAGATTTAGATTTAGATGATTCGAGTTAGGAAGTCTATTAATTCAAGTAGATAGAAGAACGTGGTTCGATACAGCGACAAAATATACGAGTCACCAGATTCGTCTTTATTTCGATTTTTATTTTATTTTTTATATTCTTATTTCATTGCTGAAACGAAGCATGTCCTTTTACCTGACTAAATAGTATGTTTTTATCATTTCAGTTAGTTAAGGTTTAGGTTTGGTAAGCTTTCGTGAGGTAAAGGTTATGCGAGTAAGCTTTTTATTTCCAATCACTGTTGTTCCCAAGATTATGTACCCGTTTAAACAATTGTGGAGGGGGGCACTTTTACCACTAGCCCAGGAATCGTATAAAAATGATAATCGAATCCGGGATCCCAAAACTCTCGTCTTAAACGTGAAACTCAAGAAACGCTCAAGAACTGACCAGTGAACAGACAGTGATGACTCCGCTTGAGAATACATTCGTTGCAGATGTAGCAGTGGTAGGATCGAGGTGGTACTTGGAGTTTGCACTCGTAACAGTATTTCCATTCTGAAAAGGCAAAATTTAAGTATTTGTATTCTTTAAAGGAGCGGTCAAGAATGTGCCAAGGACACAGAAACGCCCCTTTTCAAACATATATTTAGCACCTTGGTTCCTCAC
The DNA here is from genome assembly GCA_033995665.1 of Melogona broelemanni. NCBI lineage: Eukaryota > Metazoa > Arthropoda > Diplopoda > Chordeumatida > Chordeumatidae > Melogona > Melogona broelemanni. Next base: position 8,437 of record JAUJYS010006396.1, on the reverse strand, counting down.
GGAGGGCAGGAAACTTTTGCGACCTGATGGGTCCGTCCACACCGCCAGTATCATGTTGCCAAATATGTTGGCGAAGATGTAGGCTGAAGTCAGAACGTGAAGGACCACGGTGGTGTTGACGCTCTCGTGATAGTTGGGAAGGATGACACCTGTAAAATCGAACCTTTGATTAAAATACAAAAATAGAACACACCAATCGCCTCACTGATAGATTTAGACGTAGATGGTGTAATTTCCGCGCCGTATAATTTTGGCACTATTTGGGAATCCTTGGGATTGTGCTGTTTGTTAAGGAGGCTTACCGGCCCCTCCCCCCCAGGGGGCAACCTGGTCATTTGCCATTTGGTCTAGTCAGGGCTTCTGACCTATAAGGATATTTTAATGTGTACCTGACAACGTACAGGCACGGCTCTCACGGCCATACTTCTATTCCGAAGGAAGGTAGGAATTTTTCTCGCCCTCAGAAATACTGGAAGTAGCCCTCCATGATCATCGTATTGATTGAGATTCCAAGACCTACCGAATTCCCAGATGATAACCAACGGAATGGCCACCGGCATGACCATAAAAATGACCTTGTCACGGGCATTCTTGGGCATGATGAACGGGCTGCGAGCCATCTTTCTGTCGAACCTAAATTCGTTCCAATTACAGTTCGTCGCGAAGAAATATTCGACCAAAGTCTTGCTAAAAAGTCAATTTATTGACTACTGGGAGCCGCCATCTTTGTAAACAATTCTTCGATATGTGCGATAGTTTATAGATAGATGCATACTCTCGACACCCCAAAAGCAAAAATAAATTGCAATGAGACTTACAAATGTCTCTGTGTATTCGATTTTTTCTTGCAATATTAATTCATATTTATATTGACACTTAGATATTTTGGAAAATTTTAATTTTTAATTAAGCAAATGTTTATGCAGCAGGTTTAGTGAATGCTAGCCGACACATAGGGGTTCGAGAGTGCAAAAGCAAAATGGCTGCCCCCACATTGGGTGTTCGCTTCTCCTTGTTTTGAGTACGAATTTTAGTATTTTCATCGTAGATCGTGCATAAATTGAAATATTTACAGGGAAAATGTGAACGAAGAGAAAATTGCTGGTTCTACGGCTTTTATTGCCTGTTGTCGTCAGTAAACGCCTTTACGGTAAGCGCATAAAATGGTGTGACAATCAAGCGAAGTCGACTATCAAAGCGATGGGAAAAAAAACGACAAAGCGAAGATTTAGATTCAGATGAGGTAATCGCCGCGCCGTAGAATTCTGGCAATATGTTTGAAGGTTGCTTATTGGTGGCGTCACAGGTGGGCCGGGTGCGGCCTGCCCGTTGTCGAGACTTGAAAATTGTAAGGGTGGGGGCTTCAACTATTTCTTGGGGGAGGGCATTCCAGTCGATTACGCTCCAAGGGAAAAAAGGAGTGTTTTTTTGTAGTTTCTCTTTGCGTAGATTGTCTCTAGCTTGCAGGAGTGTCCTCTACTTTGTCGTTCCGCTTTTTTAATAAAATCGGCAGGTTCGAGGATAGTTAATTTGTAGAAGACGGAGTATAGAAGTTGTAGACGGTGTTCGGCTCTGCGGGTGGTGAGAGGCTGGAGCCGAAGAGAGATCTTCTCGAGCTTGTATGAATGACCTCTACCTTGTCTCTTCGCCTCTTTAATAATAAGACGGAATCAAGGGTGAAAAGTAGTTGGTATTGACATGGAGTGAGTGATGACACACTGATATGATGGTAATTGACATTTAAAGATAGAAGCCATGGTTGGTGTGGGAGTCGACAAGTCAATGTGCAAACGCACATTGTTGCCTCACATCGAGCTTCAATGAATTGACTAGTCAGACAGCTTTTTGCGAGGCATAGGCGAGCTCTTGCAACGATATCTCGGTGAGTTTGTACAATTTCTTGGCTAGAAAATCAAATGGGGTTTTCGATGAGGCTAGCGTCTTGGATTGGTCCTAAGAAAATGGTCAATAAATTAAAATCCCTTTTTATGTCTTTGTTAATTAACCTCGGTCAGGTGTAATATTGTTGCAGTGACCTCATTTATTTACTTTTACGCGTGACAATTTAACAACACAACTTTAAGCGTGAACAAGTACTAAATTATTGTTGCCATTTCAAATGCATCCATGCGTAGGCATTACAGCCTTTGTGTAGTGTGCCGCTTGACGTGATCAGCTAGTCCCTTTGAAAATGGGCACCAAGATTACTTGACTTTACTTGTTTTGTTTAATCAATTTCTAGCTTTCGAAACGTTCCGTCGAGACCGAACAAGTCTTCGTACGTCTTGGACTTTCCAATTCTTTTCGACTCATCTGCCGTGTACGATTCCTCCAATTTCAGGTAGTCCTTTACGGCCAACACTTCCTTCTCGGTTTGGTCTGTTGTTGGACAATTGAGAAACGGAACAATAATTAAGTTAAAATTTAATTGAGTCATTGAGTAACCGTTAGATTAGTGGTAAATCTGTCCTGGAATAAATCAAGCCAAAATCCTTTACTAAAAGCCAGAATTGTGAGAATGTGACTGTCGAGCCATGTCATGCCAAGAAACTATGTCACTATGTGCGAAAAAGTGAAAGGCAGCAGAAAATGGGGAAGACCATCAACTAAGTGGATGATTAGTGTCAGGAAGAGCTCAAGATTAAATCTGTTACAGCTGCGGGAGGCAATGCGTGATCGGAAACATTTTCAGGCTTTAATCTACAAGGTCATCTTAACTGCAATTAACTCGCACAATATTAATCACGCTAACAAATCCATCAATTTACCTATGTAGTCCTGAATGCAGCCAGCTGTGCCTCCATACTCTTTTGGCAAGCATTCCGGCGGAATTTCCGCATGCAAGGATTCCACGTTTGACCCGTGGAATTTGATCTACATGGAACAAGAAATGAAAGTGTAACATTTTTATCGATCCTTTTGCGCCGGAAAACAGTTGCAGGAGATTCCAACTTGGTGGTCAATTTCCATTTATATTCATTTTTTTATTGATATACTTACTCGATCCAGCATCTTTTTCTTCATAAATACCTTGACGATTGAAAATATAGCGTCGAATATGCCTGGGACGTTGAAGTAGTGCATACTTTTTATTCGAATAGGCATGCAATCCTGAAAGTTAACATTTTTATTTTCATTATAAACGTTTGTCGACTCAGTTTGCCATTTTCTTTCTACAGTTTCAATTTTTGAAATAAGCGTCCATTTTAAATAATAAATACTGTACCTTTTGCTTTGCAACTCATTCCGATTTTTAGTTATTTTGTAAACCTATTTAAATGTGAATTTATTTTTGGAAATCTATTTTATTGGTCTGTCGTATACTTTCATTGTGTTCATCAGCATCGGACAATGTTTCGTTTCTGTTCCTTTAAATTTAATTAGACTATTTGACAAAGGGATGGCCAAGCGAATTACTATTAAATGGCTGAGTGGGTATGGCAACATCCTACGGAGCGGACGGTCCCGGGTTCGCTTCCCGGCGAAGGCTCTCGTTTATTTATTTTTTTAATGGCGGAGGTACCAGTGTACGTACCCATGGCTCAGTGGGTATGGCAACATCCTACGAAGCCGTCGGTCCCGAGTTCGATTCCCCTAGCAGGCTATCGTTTATTCGTTAGCCTGGGGTACTGGCGTCACCCTTGAGCTTCCGTTAGGGAGTCCAGAGCTTAGGGGTGGATCCTGTAGCCTGGCTATTCCAGCTGCCATTCCCCTTCCCTTCCCTGCCCCTCACATATCGCCATAGAGACATGAGGGCGCAGTGATCCTGTAGTGCACTAGGCACTACAGTTATTTAAAAAAAATGACAGTGTGAGCAGACCGTTCATCTTACCTGCATCATCATCGTCATTTTCTTGGAAAGGCTGGGCGAGAACATGGTGGCGTGAGCGCCACTAAAGTGTGCCAAGTCGCTGATAATAACAACGCCGCAGATTACAGTCTGCTCATCAAGGAGGATGCAGTCCGTCATTAAGGTTTGGAATTTCAGGAAGGTTTCTATTTTGATTTTCGAAGGGTCGTAGGCACCTGGAAAATAATTGAGACAGTGTTTCGCTGCACTTTATGTTCTCTTTTTATTATACCTGAGAAATTATGAGATTAATTTCAAATTTATTAAGAGCGTTCAATACGTTACCGGAATTATTTTCAAAGAAAATGTAAGGGTAGAGCGAATTGTCATGTCAACATTTATGAATATCTAAAAATATTCTCATTCTTAATGATGCGTTTTTCTCAACTTTTTGGTTACGACTGCAGACTTCTCGAACAACTCGGACAATTTTTATTGAAACCAACTGGACTGGTTAATCATTCCAAAACTTACATTGTTACTCCAAGGCACTTAAACATTTCCTGTTGACTTGGAAGAAAAATGTCTATTTACAAAATACCTTCAAAATATATTTGTTATTCTTCAAAATATTATTATTTTTTATCTCGTCATCCAATTTGATATTCGAATTGTTAGCACGAGCAAATTGTGGAAATGAAATTCGAAAATTTGCAAAATGGAATGACACGAGAATATTTCTACCGAATTAATTAAAATCCAAGCAGCCCTTTTTTCTTAAATGATTCCGTAAAGTTATTGAACATCCCCAATATCACTTTTTGCTTACCCATTCTACCAACCAGAATCCTTCTTCCTTGTTTGTCGTATCCCAACTTGATAAAAATTCTGAAAATAATGATTAGATTAAAGTCACTGCGAAATGATGCGCAATCAATAGTCTTAGTATATTGTACTCGTAGTGCTCATTAAAAATATGGAAATGCTAGATAATAATTTTCTTACCCAGCTTTTAGTAAATTTCTAAAAATCGGGTCGTCCAGATTTCTGTTGGTGTACCACTCGGGCAGGGCACCTTTCAAGGTGTAATAATTGTCCATCTTTTCTTTGGCACGTTCGATGCTAAACTTACAATTCCGAAGATATTGCAAGAGAAATTCGTCATCTATAAATCGGGCAAAATTGCAATAGTTACATCACAGGAGGTTGAGATTGGGCGATTGTAAATTACAGCATGAACTAAAAAAAACTCGTAATTTATTGCATCAAAAAGTCCATGAGCGATCTAAAAAGGTACTCCTTGATATCTGCTACACAATAGTATTTGAGACAATTTTCAGTCGTTATCAGGGTTGATCAAGCGACCTCAATTCGGGTGAGAAAAATTCGTATGCCGTTAACCCTTCTACCCAAAATCTCAGTCTTCAACTAGCAATTTAGTTAGCACTAATGTTGTGCTAATGTAATCATAGCACTGTCTCTCTCCTTTTGAATGTTTCCTTCGCGATTTAAAATTATAGTTTTCTCAATATTTTCTTTATTAAAAAAAAAAATTTAAACCCTACTAGGCCCAATAAACTTCATTGGAATTACAAATTTCCCTATTGTTATTTTATTTTTTATTATTAATGGTATCCTCTTGGTGAACTTTCAAACATTAACGCCCTTAACAACAGATTTAAAAAAATTGTTTGATGGATCAGGATAGTGATAACTAAAGTTATTAACTACCTGTTCTTCCTTTGATATGCGGTTGCTTGAGCAGCCATTGTCTCAGGGCTTCAATATCGGCTGCCCGTCGCGAAGGTTCCTCATTCAACTCCTTGAGTGCCCTCTCCTGGAGTTCGGGACTCAACTTGCACACGTATTTTTCCGTTTTCGCACTCATGGCGATCGCAAAAGAGCAGCACCGACAAGAAGCTCTCAAGTTAGACTACTGAATTGAACTGTAAAATAACTGCTTTTTTTCCGCACCACTGCCCGGGTTAGTTGATTATCTCCGTTCAATACTACTTCAATCTTATCAATATAGCTATTGATAAATATCATGCAACAATAGAGGTTGGACAAAATAATGGAAACACCACTATTTGTAACACCATGAATTTGATTTATTATGGTCACAGTCGTACAAAATGGAAGTGTTTCCATTATTTTGTCCAACCCCTGTGTACGGTGCTTTTTCAAGCGTTTCTCTATCATCGGGTTATCTGTGTAGTCAAGAGTAAGCTGTGAGTGCCGCGAAATTAAACGGTGTCGCAGTAACACACGACAAACGTCAATTGTTGAAAGCGTCATTCACCAGAAACGACGAGATGTTCTGCATTTTTTAACTTCACTTAGAATTAACCGAGTTTCCGTATTTTAATTATTTACATAATTAAAAAATCGAATTTTATCGAGCTACTTTCAGTCCGCTCCGCTGTGGCCGAGAGGTAGCGTGCTCGCTCGCCAACCAACGGATCTGGGTTCGAATTTCAGCGCAGCCGATCGTTTGATTGGCTCGTGGTACTGCGCGGGGAAGGCAATATGAAACCACCTCTGTATTCTGCCAAATAAAACCCAGGTGTCGGGGTCCGGAAACGACACGAAGGACTTAACAACAACAACTTTCAGTTTTAGGGCATTCCCAATTCTGCATTCCTAAATGATTGTAGAGAGTAAGTGGACCTACAGATGGAAGTGCCACAGATTGATAACAACCTTGAGAATTTTATTCTCATGCTACGACTGCTTGATTGATTTTTTGGGACGATTCCCTAACTCGGCGTTATTTAATTGACCAATGCGGTACAATCCCTTATGCTTGTCCCCTAAGGCTTCTTTATGGCTTATTACTTGCCCACTATTGTTATTAGTGTAGCTACCTGCACAGTTATTATTGCTCAAATCAACTTGGGTTTCCTATATGTTTATTGTTACCGTTGGTGGTTCCTGTGGCTTGGAGGCCACTTCCCCGGCCGCAATAAATACGAGGAATAAAAATGTAATGAATAATTAAATAATAATAAAACAATATCAAATAAAATAAATATTAAATGATGTATTGTCTTGGATGTTATGTGGTTGTTCACTCATTAGCTTTTATTCTATTTTCAATTGCCGCCTTGCTTCCCTCCGTTTCGGTTAGGTTAGAACCGGGAGGCGTCATCAGCTCATAACAGCTGCTTTGGCAAGGGGTGGTCAATTCCAGTGTTGGGTTCGTTCCTTTTCAAAAGGAACCAGTTCCCGTTCCTTTAATAAAAAATGAACCAGTTCCCGTTCCTCTAATAAAAAAGGAACCAGTTCCCGTTCCTCTAATAAAAAAGGAACCAGTTCCCGTTCCTCAAAAATAAAAAGGAACCTAGACGTTCCTGCGTTCCTTTTCAAAAGAAACCAGTTCCTTTTGCGTTCCTTTTCCGTTCCTTCAATATTTGAAGAATTGGAATGATGACGTCATGCACGTGCGCGGTGCCATTAAGAAAAGAAAGACCAACATGTGTGCCAAATTTAATTTGAATAACTTAACGATTTGCAATTTTAGGATCAATTTTCAACCGAAACGTGTTTTTTATGCAAAGTGTGCTTTTAAAGAATGAAGGTTATTTGAACAAGGAACGCTGTAACTAGAAAAGGAACCCCCATTCCAGTTCCTCAAAAAAGGAACCAGTTCCCGTTCCAGTTCCTACAGAAATAAAAAGGAACCTATGCGTTCCTCAAAAAAAGGAACCAGTTTCTAGGAACGGGAACTTTCCGTTCCGTTCCTACCAATCCTAATCCCAATCCCATTACTGAGCGAAGTCGCGCCGTGTGACAGAGCCTTATTTGTAGTTGTCTCCACGGTATACCGCGTTTTCGTCGATTGTAACAAGATTGATGGCAGAAGAGTGCCGGCACAACCGTGAAGCGTCAAAAGTGTGCGGCAACTCGCGGGTGCTTGCTCCGCTTTCGATGGGGCTTTAATGAGAGGAAATAAACCAAGCGAGGTAGGGACGCGGAAGAAGGGAAGTCTCACGTGATTTTTTATATGTTTTTTATATCACGTGACGTGTTATATTTTTTTAAGGCAAGTCAGTCTCACTTGGTCCCTACCTCGCTTGGTTTATAGACGTTTACGGATACTATCGCCCATCACGACCAGACGTGTTTTTGCAGAGCTCCCGCAGATCCAAAGCTAAGTTGTTCCTTTTTGGTTATTTTATTACTTTATAACAGCATAACCTGCATTAGATTTGTTGTGATAACCTCAGTGACCAATTTGTGATCAAATTCCGTCGAATTTAGTACCTATTTTCAGAAATCTGAAGATAGATAGTTTTGTTAGGCCTAGGCAGGCAATGCTCTTTTCTATGGAAGGGTGATAGTACAAAATTAACCGATAGTTTTTTTCTCCCGATAGTAGTTATTGATATATATATATTATTAGTATTGATATTTTATTTTATTTTATTGACATTACAGTTAATTAAATAAATAAGCACCTAAGTTATAAACCTAGGAACCATACAATGTCAGTTTGTGATTGTAATGCAAGAGTTGCAAAGCTTGAGGAGGCCCTTGAGAAAATGAGGGTAGAGATGGGGAATTTGCGGGATATGTTGGTGGAAGCAAATCACCCAAGACAAGCCAGTCCCGTCCAGGGTGATGCTAAGTGGGAGAGAGCAAAAC
>JAUJYS010006395.1:0-10356 GCA_033995665.1 Melogona broelemanni | reverse complement strand
CACCCCCCCCCCCCCCCCCCGGATGACCCGAAGCGATACCTCATTTAACCAGTACTGGTTCGCCACGATGGATCGGGTCAAAGCCTTCTGTGTTAAAAAGAGTTTGGTCTGGTTGGGTCGGGTCGGCACCTGTTGGTATTTGGGAACTGCCGCGCCGATATATCGTGACTGTGGTCAGGCGTTGAACTCCGGGGCCAACGCTCGTTGAGGTAGCCTTCCTGATTTCTCAATAATGAGCTAACCTGAACTGGCCAAGACAGCTATAAAAGCAAACAGTACGAGCAACCTTCACTTACCGCTCGCCTGGCTGCTCGGGGGCGCGATGGAATATCTGTCTCAAGATGGGTTCGATGGCAGCGGCGGGGAGCAGCTAATCAAATAGATATCAACGCTCCCAGCCAGTTATTCCTAATTATGTCGCGAAACATTCAAGTAAATTACAAAAGGGTATTTAAAAAATGCATCCCTGGCTACATGTTGCCACAAATGCACGGCTTTAAAAGAAGATTTTGAAATGCAAACCGACAATCGCAGTCGCTAGAAGCCATATTAAATTTTGGATCCACGCAAACTAGAAATGATCCTACGAGAATTTTAGTGTCATATGAGAATTTTGAATGAACGCTGCGGAGCGCTCCAGAAATTGGCAAAAGCGGCAATGTCTCTGCGAGAAATCGCTACGCAGCGGAAGCATAGCGCCTTTATTTTTTTGTCGATAAATTCGAAAACATATTTATTTGCACCCAATAGTCACGTGAATCAGGGATGTCCATTAATTAAAAAAAATATTACAACACGTGAATGAAGCGTTTTTACCTGTATGGCGACACGTTAATGCGATAAATTCATGAATCTGGTTCCAAGTTGCAAATAAGAAAACGAGTTAACGAGTTTAACAAAATTAAAAACGTTCAAAACTTTATAAGAAATAAACAAAACAAACCCCTATAAGAAGGCAAAGCTGGGGAAATAGATGAAGATTGGTTAGTCAGTCCTGGGACTGGTTTCAACTTTGAACAGCAGCGTGTCGTCTCTGGACCACGACCCTCGATCCGCCGACACCTGCGTTTTACTAGGCATAATACAGAGGGTGTTTGCCATTGCCACAAACCAATCCAAAAATCGGCTGCGCAGGGAATCGAATCCAGATCCGCTGGTTGGTAAGCGAGCACGCTACCTCTCTGCCACAGCGGGGAAATAGGACGAATAAAAATTGTCCGAATCCAAACATGACGACCCAATAAATCTTGAATGACCCCAATAAAAGTTTGGAAATATTATCCTAAAACATAGTATTGCTATGAACAAAATCAACGGGAAAAAAAAGTTTTGAAATCAAGCATAATCTCCCAAAGACATAATTAAAAAAAAAAAAAGAAGAAAAAAAAGACTGCGACCAAAAAATGAACCCGAGCCTCCAACACATTTCCCCAGACAGAACCATCACGAAAATCAAAACATGATTTGGAAAGACTAATAACAACAACAACAATCAGAACTGGTACTTTTCCACTCGACGAGCACATCAACAAAACAGTTCAGTTTGCCTCCCCCCCATCCACCTCCATTTCGATTATTATCAATGCTAAAATAGCAAAATGAGATTCGGAATTTCCCCAAATTGCCCGCGCGACGGCCGACTTTTCGAGAAAAGCGAGAGGAATTCAGTGATGGCGTGCGTGCGCGCGAGGCGGCCACCGTCGCACCAAACAAAACCACACAGACCCAAAGACCCGGTTCGGCGCGGAACACGAAAGGTGTAAAGCAAGAGCAACAGCCGAGAAGAGAGCAGCCCGTTTCGCCCTCCATCTCCAGCTCTCTCTCTCTCTCGTTCGCCATCATCATGGTGTAGTCGGCCCACGTCGCCGGTTTATTGACCCCTTTTCCTACAGATCGCCGGTTTTTGCCGTAATCGTGACCAAGAAAGATGTTGCGCCGCCGCAATGTTGCGGGTCGGTTGCCAAACATCGTGTGAATGCACACTGCGCGCTCGAGCAGCAACTTGGAATAAAATCGTACAATTCGAAGTGTAACCAGTTTTTGTCAGGGTACCTATGAACTGCAAGGAGTGAAAAATAAACGAGTGCCAGCGTCGGGAATCGAACCCTGGACAGGCACTTACCTTACCGATCTCGGCTACGATTTTAAACGAGAAAAATAGTGTCTTGTCCTGCTAGTTTAGCTGAAAAGCGTCCATTTATGGAACAGAGAATTGTGGGGTTAGTCCGAATCTGTTCATTGGGCACGAATCGGCGTGCTAATTCACTTGGTCACTTGGCTAATTCCCTGGAACGCCACCAGAACTAAAAACAAATCATTTATCAAAATTTCAATTTAATATAATTTAATTTTTCAATTAATTTAATTTTTTCAATTCAAATAATCCAATTTTTTTTCACTAACTCAAGATGATAGGAGCCGCTTCTTGAAATACGAACAGAGTTTTTGGTGTATCTTCGACCATTGAGGATGGTTTACGGCAACAATCCACGATGTAAATATCTTAGAAACTTCTCGAAGTGGGACGACTTGAAGCATAAAGACAAGAAGTTTCTAAGATATTTACATAGCGGATTGTTGCCGTAATGGTATCATCCTTAATGGTCGAGGATACACCAAAAACTCTGTTCGTAATTATTTTTATGTATTATTATTATTATTATTATTTCCATGTAAACCGAATTTCCAATTTTTAGTTAACGTAATAACGTAAATCCGTATCAATTTTCTAAACTAATTTTTAAAAATTGATACATTTGTGGACATCGCACGTAATTCTGAGGCGACATATAAAACGTCATCATCGTAAAAACGATATCGCATTATTTTTGCTGAGGCCAAAATAATTGCAGCAACAGAGGACGAGTTCGTACGAATTTTTTTAAAAGCCAAGAGACGCGATCTACAAGATATCCATAAATATCCATTTTATTACATACAGTGAAACAATGAACAGGAACCACTGTTTTAAAGATGTACACATTTACGATATGTCGCTCGATACAACAAAGTGTCCAGGTTTTAAAATTAAACAATAGCGACGCACATTGTAAAACCGAACATGATACTAGCCCAATTATGTTGCCAACTTCAACTTAAAGCCTTGCATTGATAATCATCGCAAAATAAATAACTTTTCCACTCGATGCTGTAACATTCGAAGTAACAAAATGAACAAATATGCTCAAAGCTGGCTTCGAAGAAAATCCTCAAAACTGGCTCTTCAAACTTGCCCTTCAAGTTAATGGTTAAAAAAATTTGGTTGGTCGCCAAACACCACCCTAGCACCGCCTAATTATTCATTCTATCCTATCCCGCTGCCATTCTAGCTGTGATACCCCCCGAGAGTCACACTGGTCAACCCGACTACTGTTAATGAATATCGGTGTCACTGAACCTGACCAGCAGCAGCTCGCCTTTTATCCGTGAACCTGTGGGATGACCCACTCGCCAGCGCTTGCCAGTCTACAGGTGCTTGACACCGGTTTCACCCCTTTCCATTTCGATGCGTTTTTCACTCGCCTGTCACGTTTCTGGTTTCAATTTCTCTCTCTTTCTCTTTTTGTGCGCGCTTCCCCCTTCAACTACTCGTAACTTAGTTAACAATTTGTGCGAATGTTTTGAGGTCAGTAGCATGTCTGCGCATTCCATAATTCAATTGTCATTCGTGACAGACGTCAAAAACGAAGAAGCGGGGATAACCTAATCTTACGAATCTATCGTCATCTTGAAAGTGGCCCCACGATAAAGAATATTAATTATTAAATATTTTAAAACAAATAAATAGACTAGGAATGACCAAACAAAAATTGTCATAGACGACTTTACAATAAATTCCAACGCGTAAAAAATCAATTAAAAAAATAATTGAAACATAAAAAAACGTCTACTCACAGCGTATCCAACAATACGATAACAGTATAGTCAATTTACAATAAACATATTTGGTAGGTAAAATATTAAATGCTGTTCTAACGATGCAGATAACGACGAAATTTGCTCACACTTCAAAAATAGAATGTTCCATCCACTGAAGGAAAACGAACGAGTGCGTGCCATAAATAAAGAAAATCACAAAAATCAACACGGATTGTTCACAAATTCGCATTAAAACTCTTAAGACTTCGACAAAATGTAAATTAAAAATATTTCCTACCTGATTGTCGACTACGCTGATTCATCCCTTGATTTCTGGAAAAAGTTCCAAGACCAACATCTCCAATAGTTCCTATAAGAATCAGTAAGATTATTTGGGATGTTTAAAAAAAACGTATATACGCCGACCATTCTATTACTATCGAGAATTATTGGCTAGACAAACTTGCCCCCCAAAAAAGGTTTGAACGTGAGATACTTACATATACCAATTGCTTGTTAAGCCTGACATCTTGAAGAGATTCGAACACTTTCCTAGCACCTTTTTTGGCATTCTGTTGGCCTACCAAACTGCTAAGGATTTCTGAAAATTGGAATTAATTAAAATTCGTCAGGCACTGATCTATAGCAGAAAAACAAAAAAAAATAAGATTCGATATTTTTCAATCGGGCGTTTTACAACAGCAAATCAACCTGTGGAGTACCTACCCGGAATATTCCCGAGCAGTTGTTTCTTGGCCAGATACCGCGTTTGCAATTTTTCTTCGTCGCTTCTTGCATTGGAATGAGTGAACAATTTGCCATCCGGCCATATGGAATCACGAAAGGAATTGATGTAATAGATTACCATGGTTTCGGAGAACAGCCATGAGACAGTTTCACGAATTTGTCTGAGGGGAAAAAAGCCACAAGATAAAATTATAAATCGATTGGAAGCATTGCAATGGGTTTAAATTTTATTATCATCGAAATATCCTGCATCTCTGCACACTCTCCTGCAGTGATATTCACTCAGTGAGGGGAATTTCCCCACTAAAAAAAATCCAACATTTCCATGCACTTGATTCGCACCTGTTAATGGTCTGGCCAAATGTGATTTGAACAAAGGAGATCAGGGTTCGTCTAAGCAGCATGAATACTCCGCGCATCTCGAATATTTCTCCCATGAGCTGGTACAGAGGCTCGGCGATTCGATCGTCTTTAAGCGAGCTATAAACACAAGCATGGTACAATTATTGCAGGGTGTAGATGATTGTGTATATGGTAAAGTGATTGTAGGCAACCTGGGTTGGAATTAAATGACTCTACCCTTACCTATCAAGTTCGTCGAAAAAAAGAAGCTCATCGTCATCGTTTCCATCTCCTTGACTATCGTTGCTCTGGTTGCTGCTGCAATGGATTGAAAATAATCATAACAAATAAAATATAAATTGTAAGGACATTTTCAATTTTGAAATTATTGTAACTGACAGATTTATAAACAACGATCAAATCGAAAAATTAGTTTCAATAAAATCCATACCACGACATTTTTGCAAACACATTTATACTATAGTGAATGCAAAAATATATGTAATATCACCTAAGATAACTTTGAAATAAATGTACACTCAGAAGCAATAGCACGGCATCGGCAAATCTTGACGATTAATTTGTTAAACGTGCTAATATTTTCTTGCAATTTATTAATAAATAGTACGAATTGACACTATTCAATACACAATAATTTAAAATAGACCTAACTACCTTTTGAATAATGTTGAGAAAGAGAACTTGGATTTCTTTGGTGACGGAATGAAATGTTTCAGATGCTCAGGACTGGGACTCAAAAATCCGTACACGACTTCACTCTTGCTCACCATATCATCTTTGAGCACGGCCTAAAAATACGGATCACATTCGTAAACATTGTCACACTCGAAAACTGGACATGCAATAAATAGTGAAAAATCAAAGGTTGAATCTTACGTCCAAGAATTTCTGTAACATCTTTGTGCTTTTCTCCAAATAGGTTTTATCCACTTCCTTGGATCGCAGTTTCGTTTCTTTGGGAAGCTCCATTGATTTCACCCAAGAACAAATCTGTAATGTAGCACGTACAATTAATTAATCAGTATAATCACAATAAGAGACAGCAAAAAAAAATTGTTTTAATAATTCTGGATATACAATCTAAATGGACAGAGTGCGGAACTCACAAGCCTGACAGGTTTAGCAGTTCACATTTAAGGTAAATTTATTAAATAACTAGGCTATATTTATATGAGTATTATTAATATACGACGGCCCCCAGTGGCTATGGTGAGTGAGTATGGTCACATTCTACTGAGCATGTGGTCCCGGGTTCGATTCCCGGCGTAGGCTTTCGTTTATTCGATCCTGTGGTACTGGCGTCACCCCTGAGCTTCCATTATAGAGTCCAGAGCTTAGGGTTGGATCCTGCAGCCTGGCTATTCCAGCTGCCAACATCTCACATATAGAGACACGAGGGTGAAGTAATCCTGTAGTGCACTAGACACTACGGTAATTAAAAAAATGATTATGATCTTATGTTTAATTATATTATTAATAATTGCAGTGTCTTGAAAATCCATTTTCCCTAAACGATAATAATAAATAATTTTAATAACAATGCATTCAAATAGGTAACAAACGTCGCTCTGCCATAGTCGGATCCCACCACCTACTTGGGACAATTTCTGGCTCAATTCTACAAAATCGCCAATTCGACGCTTGACAATCCAATTGGTCGAGTAGACCTCTTCGTATTCATCGTCCATATCTTCATCCTCCGGAGTACGAATATCGCCATCCAAATGCACCACCAACAAGAAGTACAACAGCAGCTTGTCCTTTTCTTCAATCACCTGTGGAATTTTACCGGTGCAATTTTTTTAAGCGTGAACAAATTTAAAAATCAAATGCAAACCAACACATATATTCTGTTCCAAATGTCTTATATTAATTATCTAATGAAGATCTTATATTTACCTCCACAGAGTGGACTTGGACTCTCCAGTACCCTAACTTGTCAGACCACATTTCAGTTCTGTCAATGTGACCAGTCAGCTGCTGTTTTTCCTCAATCATGGTGCCCACTTCCTTTTCCAGCATTGTTATAATCTGCGATCATATTTTAAAATCAAATTCAATATTTACTGCCACATTCAATAAAAAAAACTTCAATAAATAAGAAAATGAATATAACTTTAAATAAATATTTATCGAAACAGTATAAATGAGTAACGAATATCGTTGGGTAATAGAGCCATTGAGCCGTATTCAAAAGCATACCTTGGTGTCTGCTATTTGCGTATTTTTCATTGCATCCAATGCCTGTAGCTTATTGATCAATTTCTCAGAGAGCTGATCGAGTTTGGCCTTGGCAAACGACGAATGTTCGCACAGAGGAAACGCGTTCGACGATGAGCTCTCCATGGGCTGGGATCGGCCACAAAGACTATTGGGCATGATCACATCATCTGCAATAAACAAATGAGGAAATCAATAAAATATAATCGCTTACATCTCTTTAATAGGGGAGGGGGGGGGAATAATTTAAAAAATTGATCTTTAAAATAAATTTTATTTCTAAATGCCAAAGGTAAATTTAAAATTGAATCATTCAAATTAATACATCAAAACTTCGTTGCTCGGTCGCACCCAACATGTATTGGATAACAATACGCCCGTCACTATGTACGTCTTTGCGGATCCCGGGATGGGCCCCCTAAAAAGGGCTGCTTGCGGGTATATATTGTAATTGTAATCCCACGTTACCTGCTTCGTCCATTCCCGGTCCAAATTCAACGCCAACTTTGTAAGCGTCAACCAGCATTTTTTGGTACAGGTCACTGACAATAAAATTTGGGTAATACCGTTCCTCCAAAAATTTGTACACTTCTTCTTGAGCTTCAATAAATGCATCCGGCCCCTGAACGTAAAATAAAAACGCCATTGGAAATAAAGACCACATTGACTTAATGTTCTACTGAATGGAATACTGTTCAGAGTGCGAAAAAAATGTACCTTATTTCCAATCAAAAATGATTCCATTCCTTTCAAAATGCCACGATCAAGCTTGGTGGCGCTACTGATGTAGGGAACATAAACTTGATATATTTCGCTTGCAAGTTGATGACGCATTTTCTGAATATCAATAGGAAATGTAAAAGTTGTCAATCAGGAAAAGACAAATCTGGCTCAATGGATTTAACTCAGTTGCTTTATCCAAATGTCAACAACAACTAGTGGTTACCTTATTTACGTCTTTCAGTTCTTCTACAGCCACATAAAATCTGCAATCGTTATAAAAGTAATTATGTTCACGTCATAACAATGATTTTTTTTTTCAAATTATAAAATATAGCGTTTTATGCTGAATAAAATTTACGCACTCCAATAAAAATTGAGAATCGTCCCTGCTGAGAAATTTAATCAAGAAACTTCGAGCAAAATCACTCCCCATGATAACTTCGTGTGTCAGAACCTGGAATGATATTTATTATCATTTTCAACAATAGTGACTAATGATCGTGATTGTCAGAAACTGCGCATTTAGGTGGAAACAACAGTATTGAGGTTCAGCAGCAAAAAAAAAAAAGTGATGCAAATGTCATCTCAAAAAATAAATGATTGAAAAAATTAAAGGCAAAACAATTTTTTCTCAGCATAAATGATGATTATGATAATAACAGACCAACAGATTAGCGATTTAACAAACCTTTGTTTCTGGAATGTTTGAATCATCGTCGACTAGCGTGGGAGCTGGTTGCGAGGTCGGCGAGGTCTGGTCAGACCCGCCCAAAGACTTAATCCGTTTTTCGCATGCCGCTTTGGCAAAAGTCAACTAACAAAATTATATTTGTCAATGGCGACATTCAAATAGAAAAATCTAGAAATCAAATCGTGCATGACCTAGAATTAAAAATTTAGATGTATCAATGTGATGTATCAATATGACCAAACCTGATTAATGTATCGCTTCAAATTTCTGGCTTGCAGGTGGTCACCTTTGGAATTTCCTTGCAAAATGAATTCTTTCTCTAATTTGAATTAACAAAATATAAATTTGTAGCCCTGTGAACAGCAAATCCAACCGTTTCTCAAGATAATAAACGCATGCCTCACCAACATCAATCCCTTTCGATTTCTTCAAATTGTTTATGGTCGTTGCTTGCATTATTTCAGTCATGATGTTGTACCTATAAAATCAGAACAAATAAATGGTCGCGAGTAACTACAGAAGCAAAAATCGAAAAAAACCATTCCCATATAACGCCTTTATCCTTTCCTGCCAACAAGCCGCACACAAAAAATGGCTACCTGATATGCTTCAGTTGTTCGAGATTGGTGCATTCGTGTATCATCTTAATGAACGACTCGTAGCTGGCAGCATAGGTATAGGTTTTCTTGTGCTGCTCCATGATGTTCTGGTGATACTGAAGGTAGGACAGCAACTTTTGGTTGATGTAGTCCGGGTCACAGAGCATGCTGATGGTGGGGTACAACACTGAAAATGGAAACAAATGATCTGATCGTCGGAAAATACAATTTTCTTATGCTGTACATAACTTGAAAAAGTATAATAAAAACGCAAGGGCACATAATAGAACGATCTTCAAATTGCAAGTCACCTATAATTTATTATTATTATTATTATTTTTTTTTATTCAAATTGTTGCAATCTTTCAACAATGCATTTAGCTCTAAACACTAAAATTAATATAACATGATATCCTGTACACTTAGTGTTGCTATGGCAATATGCGAGGGGCACATTTTGACCAGTATCCTGGGATAGGATTAACGAGTGCCCACACAGGGAATCAATACCGGGATAGCCGGTTGCAATACTGACTGGGATACGACGAGTCGTACTTTTTTTATTGCCTAAGTTGCATTTTAAGTATTTAGCAATGTTCAACTGTTGAGAATGTACCTGAGCAAGCGATCACCTCTCGAAGCAAATGTTTCACAGGCATGCTCTGCGCATATGACTTAGGAGCAAGTTGAATTATGAGCAGTTCCGATATCTTGCGCAAGAAATCAAGTTCGGCTTCTTCGCTTATTAGGTACGGTCGGAGAGAAAACGTTGGTTTCCTTTCTTTTCCATTGCTGCAACACGGAAAATGATCCATTAAAAAAAATGTAAACTGATGCCGCTTTACCTGACAAGATTCAATACGAAATTGACTTGACTTAAGAAAAATATTTTTACCCAAACGATGCCTGCCGAATACGTTGATAATGTTGGCACAGCTTGATGGTGGCGCTGTGCGTTAGGAACTTGACCTCGTCTATTTTCGCCAGTCTTTCCTTGAAATTTTGTATGACGCACCATATGTCTTCTCTGAAATGGTCAGTTCGGTTAG
The DNA here is from genome assembly GCA_033995665.1 of Melogona broelemanni. Classification (NCBI taxonomy): domain Eukaryota; kingdom Metazoa; phylum Arthropoda; class Diplopoda; order Chordeumatida; family Chordeumatidae; genus Melogona; species Melogona broelemanni. The sequence continues at coordinate 106 of JAUJYS010006395.1, read as the reverse complement.
CGATATTTAGGCTAAACTACATGAGCGCCGCACAACTACGTGCGCGCGCGCGAAGCCGGATCGAAGCGTGGGCCGGATTTTACAAATTCTCACATGACTAGAAGTT
>JAUJYS010006394.1:0-10356 GCA_033995665.1 Melogona broelemanni | reverse complement strand
ACATATCTCCATAGAGACACGAGGGTGCAGTAATCCTGTAGTGATTAGCACTACGGTGATTCAAAAAAAAAAAAAAACTAAGACAATCCCAAAGGATGCATCGGCTGTAGAACAGTCTAACCGAGTCTAAAATACAGAGAATGTTAGACTAGGATAATCTCAAAGAATGGCTGCTTGCGAGTATATATTGTAAATGTAAATGATTTGAAAATGACTTTGACTCACTCAGGTACACATTATTCCTTAAAATACTGCTTAAGTGCTGCAAGTGGCTAGAGTTAAATAAATATTATTAAGATCTTTATCTTAATAATATTTATTTAACTCTAGCCACTTTCAGTTTAATTTTCAGTTGCTTATTATTTGAGATATGCATAATTAAAATCTGGTAAAAAACGAAGGTGCTCGCCGAGACGGGTGACACAATTAATTCATATTTAACTAATTATAAGAACTAATTGAATACCGTAAAACTTTCATCTGAATCTGACTGATAAATATAGCCTGTTTCTTGTCGACTGTATTGAACTAGTTGTATAGTTAGTAATTTTTTTTTATTTTGCAGAAGTATTCTAAAGATAACATATTTGTTTGAATTGTATTGGCTCCAAAAACTTTAATTAAAATATAATTTAAGTTTAATTTTCATTGTAAGTTAAAAAATGATTTTACAAGCCAGGCTGAACAAATTATGAATATTTTTCAACACGTTCTTTAGAACAAACTTAACTAGAAATAAATATTGCCACACTTCAAAAAATTCTATTCCAATAAATCAGCAAAATATTAAACTTTCCTGTGTCTGTAAAGAGGCGCTGCAATATTTATAACCGTGCATTCCAATGTTGGCCATTGTTTGCGCAAGATGGCAAAGTATATTATTTCATAGACTGGTCACTTGACCCCCGCCATAGGCCCTCCACCCTGGGCTGCTCGCGGGTACAAATTGTAATTGTAATTGTAATTTTGTAGATCAGGCGCGTAAAAATAGGTGTATTCGCTTCAAAAATGTTCTAATCCCAAAATGTTTCCAAGTCCAAAATTCCCCACCATCGCTCAAATTTATTTCAAATACGAACGTATTTTAAAATGCTCTTCTTATCCGGCACCAAAAATTGCAATTCATCGTTTCATTTCGCAAGGACGGTGAAGTGCAGTCAATTCGGTAGGGATGCCGCGGTGATGAAAACTGGCATCGCCTATTGTCCAAAACCGAGCCGCGTCAAAAGCCGTAAACGTCGAACAAAGCGGGACGGCAACGTTTAGTCACCCTGCACAGCAGCTCTCTGTGCAAAGTTTTTGATGGCAGGAGTGACGCTTCACTATTGCGTCATCCAGAGACCCGAGTAAAACCTAATACCAATGACGTAGCAATTGAAATTCATTGCGTGCGACAGATTGATACAGGAAACGGAAAAACGGACGCTCTTAGCTTCCTGGAGACTAATGGGGTGCGTGAACGCGTAATTTGTCGTCAGCCAATTGCTAAGAAATGGAAATTCAAGGTTATCCCCGTTTCAATAAATCAGGCCAGAATAAATAACTGCAATCATCTTGTTCGCATCAAAATGTAATCTTGTAAATGCATTTTTCATTGGTACTGCATCTTTATAAACAAAAATATTCTAATATAGACTATTAGGTTTGAGAAGGCCCCTTCAAAATTGATCTTTACTTACTTTAGTATCTTAAAAAATTTGAACAATTTGAACCATGAAATCAAATCAATCAAATTATATTCCATTTTTAAAAACGATCTGTGTAGATCAGCATATGATGTAAATGCAGCGATTAGGAGCTACACGAATGTATGTGAGGATAAACGGGAAAAAAAAAACGAAACCGGGCATCGAACCCGGGACCTTCGTACCACAGCCGGCCGCAATACCGAAGGAGTCGTCGTGCATAGTGTGCAAGATATTTTTTTGACAGATTAGGACACAATATCATCCGTATAGAAAATGAACAGATTAAAATAGACGGGTCTATGGAGCATATTATGGTCCGTTCGCGCGCACCACTGACCCCGACACCCCCGCCACCCGGTCCGTTTTATCTGAAAGTGATCAATTTGAAGTGCGCGGCCGTAATAGATTAATTGTTGAGGTTATGGCCAGACCGAGAAAAATAGTCACCACCATCGTATCCACCGCCAACCGGAAAAATTTCAAATTTCGCTACACCCCCACAAAAGCCGGCCTTTATGACTCAGCACACGCCGTGTAGCGCGGCCGGGGCCAATAGCGATAAACGACGGCTAATAGCTCTCCCTCTCTCTTGCCATATCGATAGACCACGTTCGGGGGCCGCGCTCCCATCAATAGACTTCGGCGTAGTTCTTGGCTAATAATTGGGAGCCGTTGCACCGTTAACGACGGAAAATGAACTTCCTGCCGAGAAATTTAATGGAGAGTAGAAAAAATGTACGTGTTTTGCGGTAGTGTCGTGGTACAGTTGTTGGGTGAAGTAGTAGATGCAGTTGATTTCAAAAGAAAACTACCGGTTTCAATCCCAATTTCGCGAACTATTAGATGCTGTTGGTTTCAACCGTAGCTACGAAATCTGTTACGCTTACCGCTGATAAACCCCTGTTACCGCTGACAGCCGTATGATTTTGAAAGCTTTATGGTTTTAAAAGTCTTATGATTAAATATGTGAGTACCGATGGCTCTGTGAGTATGGAAACATGCTCCAAAGCGGACGGTCCCGGGTTCGATTGCCGGCGCACGTTGCACATAATTTCAAGAAAACAAAAGGCCATTTTAAGAAAACAAAACTATCAGCAAAAAGGGTTCTTACTAACACCGCCTATTTCTGAAATACGCACTCTGAAATACAACCCAAGGCAGCTAGCCAATTGAAAGTCCATTAAGCCAAACGATTATTTGCGTGATGCACCTGAACCAGATGACTTAATAAACGCACAAAAAAATCTGTCACTGGTTTTGGAAAGAGCTCACGCAATAAAACAATACGTAGCAAAGCGCAAATAGCGACAGGAATTCCTTCGTCTGACCTTTTCCAAATTATGTTCGTAAAATATACGGAGGAAGAATAAAACGCAGACTAAAAACAATTAAATAATAGAGAATAGAAAATAATTTGGTTTCTTTACATCATTTTTCTCTCATTTCACAAATACCAAATATTTTTTTTTACAATCACTGATATTCATTTGAGTGATTATCTATAAAATAAAATAATACTTCTCAAAATATTCCGCAGCTATAGAGAACTGTACGATACTGTAATCACGGGCTCAATTCCCAACCCAAGACAAACGCAATTTTTCGGGCGAAAGAATTCTTACACACCACATCCTTCGGTATGGACGTATATCCGTGGAACCCATGCCCATACGTTGTCAGGCACACGTTAAAGATATCAACCTAAGTTAGACACCTAAGCTAGCTCACATTATCAGGCCGTCCCAGGAAGGGGATAATAGATATGTAGATATGACATCTTCGTCCTCCATTGGTCATTTGACCCCAGCCATAGGCCCCTTTGGGCTGCTTGCGGCTACACTTTATAATTTTCAAATTTTATACTAATCTAATCAAGTTGTCGCCGATTGCATCTTAGATTTTCGTGGCGCTGATCTGACTGAGTGACCGAATGTATGAATGTCCGCGCGGATAGAGATGAATGGGAGGGGATCGGGAGATGGGCCGCGGACGATCTGATGCTGCGGGGAGGACGCGAGGGCGGGGACGAGGGTGCGGATAAGGTTCCAATAGAAACGGTACCGTTTTCTCGTTTTGATACATACCGCGCCGTAAATGATGATCGCATGTATCCTAACCTGTTCCAATCTGCGCCCCGCACCAATATTTCATTTATGGGACTCAGGGGAGCGCAGAATATCGCTACGTAGTTCTGGTAGCCAGGCCCACGCAACCGGCGCTGCCACGTCTAACAAAACAAACAAGCATTAAACGCACAATTAGCAAAATAAAAAAGGGGAGAAAAGTCATTTTACGCATGGCGCCCCGTTCGCTAGGAGAGGCGAGGAGAGTCTGCAGCGCGCGACCGCCTCTACTACAATCTACTGCGGCAGTCAACAGTTTATGAGCGAGCATACATAACCTATTGTTTAATGCTCTCTCGCTACACTTTTTTTTTCGGAACGAACCGACTTGGCTCCGGCGTCGGTACACTTGGGGCTAGAGATAGGGAGAATCAGCCATTGTTGCTTTGGTATGATCGAGCTTCCGCTTGAAAATAATCGTGTTTGCCTTTTATGTTTGTCGCCCGTTTAAGGATAAATAATTTTTTGTTAGCGTCGGTGAACAAATTTGTTGGTGGTAGAACTCAACCAATCAATTATATAGATATTATATTTTAAACGAGCAAGGGAGAAAGTGTTGAGGGAACGGATCCGAACAGACAATACTATGGCAATACTTGGCAGAATAAAATTACGAAATACATCGCAACAAATGTCTAAAATCACTCACGGTTTTTTATACGCGTTTCCTCGCTACCAAGCGATTTATCAGCAGTGTTATGACTGATTTTAGCTTTAGTTGTAAAAAAATACATATAACCATAATACAAAAAATATTTTTGTATCCTGAAGTATAAATAAATATAGAAAATGTGTCAAAAAAAAAAAATATTACGACCCGAAACAATTGCAACTGCTTGCGGTGCGGTCAGTCTCGGGTTCGATTCCCGCCTAAGGCTCTCGTTTATTTGATCCTGGGGTAGTAAATATAGTCCAATGATTCCAAATGTTTCCAAATGAATCCAAATTACAAAATGTATTCCACACATATTGCCATAGCGACACGAGAGGTATAGTTTATCCTGCGGTAATATTCACTAAAGTGATCGGGAATAAAAATAAAAAAAAGACTTAAAACGATTCGTGATGCTCCGAGCCAGAACGGCAAACAGAATGAATGATTTTGATCGAGAGCCGCTATGAGGCGCTGCTGTGACAAGGAGGGAGATAGAGAGGATGTCACAGTGAGATGCCATAATTTAACTACTGTTAACACCATTCATAAAATGAAATATATTTTAACAACTTATACTTTAAACAACATTAAATATATCGAGATATAAACGACAATATTAAGATATATATATCTATTTTTTAAATCACCGTACGAATGTCTTCAAACAGTATAAACGGGTAGAAGCCGAGTAACCAAAAATATTACAAAATTCGTCGTTTCATTGTAAAATTAAAAATATATAGTTGAGTTTAGCCAACTCAACGTCGCTTAGTCCACGTTGCGCCATAAGCTAGCATATTTCCAGAGTTCAGGGGTGGATCCTGCAGTCTGGCTATACCTGCTGCCAATCTCCTTCCCAGCCCTTCCCTGCCCCTCACATATCTCCATAGAGACACGAGGGTGCAGTAGTCCTGTGGTGCACTAGGCGCTACGGTGACTTAAAAAAAATATTTAAAAAAAAATGTTTTACCTAACCTAACCGTAGAAAACATGATTGGATAGGTTAGGTTGGGTAGGTAAATATTGCCAGAATGCTACGGCGCGGCAATTACCTCATCTAAAAACCGTATGACGTCAGAGCCTGTCTACCGTATTTTCCTGTCCATTTCGCCCGTGAGCTGAACATCAGCCTAAAAATGAGAATGATTGTGACTACATTGGGCGCATGCTATTGCCATTCTATATTTTTCGAAGTGCAATTTTATTCTAAATCCATTTTGCTCCTTCGTCGATAGCTTCTGGTTTAGTTTGATGCAATAGTGCGTAAGCTCGGTGAAATGATTACCCGATCACAGTTGTTTTCGTGATAAACGGAAAGCCTGGCCGAATGAAAAACGCAGCCCTAACCCAACTAGGTGAAATTGACCAGTTTCAATTGATATAAAATTTTAACGGAATGGTTTAGAAACAAAGTGAAATTGCGTGCTTTTATGAGCACGTCTAACCTTCAAAAAGGAAGGAAGGAAATGCCTGACTTGTCTTCACCCCTAAGCTCTGTACAGATATCTCAGGGGGAATTAGTCTCCCCTCAACCTCAGCCGAGTCTATGAGGGGCGACACCAATTCTCCTGGATCGAATAAACGAGAGCCTGCGCCGGGAACCCCAACTCCGGAGTATGCTGCCATACACACAGAGCTAGACGGGCACAAAAACTTTCATTGCATCATGAAGAAATCTGGAAATTTCAGGAGATTTTATTTTTTTGTGTGCGTTTCTCACCAAATTGTTTCTTTTCAGATGAACAGCAATTCCCGTCCTTTCTACTGCACCGTGTGCGGCGTGGCAACCACGGGCCCGGAACCGTTCAAACAGCACAACGAGAGCGCCAAGCACCTCAAGAAGAAGTCCACCTTGACCGCCTCACCGTCCTACACCTCCGACCATCCGTCTTATCCGTCGCTGCCCTCTTCCCCCCCTATGTCCTACTCCGTAGCCAACGACCTGGAGCTGACCCTGGAGGAGATGAAGTTCTGCGGGCTGCTGCCCAACGAACCCCTGCTGCCATCTATGCCCTACGGCCAGCCCACGCCCCGGGCTGTTGCCCCACCGCCATCATCCTCGACGTCTCCATCGTCGCCTTCCAGGGTATACTACTCCGGTAACATCCGCGTGTACCACTGCCTCATCTGCGACGCCAAGATGACTGGATCGGTGCCCTACCAGCAGCACCTGGTCAGCGCTAAGCACCTGAAGAAGGAGAGGAGTAACAACCTGGCCCAGGGCGGAACCGAATCCTCCGGTGTTGGGCAGTCGGCAATCGGGATCGAGTATCCGCGGGCGGACTACGCCGATCCGGATCTGGCGCTGAGGATGAAGATGTTGGAGGAGGTGGTGGTGGTTCCGCCGCAGCGACGTATCGAGGAGTACTTGTCGCAGCTCGGCTTCTAAAGTGACGTACCGTGACGTCACTGAACGAAGGAAATGTCATGTGATAAATAAAACAAACATAGCGATGGCATGGCGAGATCGGAAATTTTTTAACAGTTCTTTTAAAATGCGGGTGAGCAAAATAATATTGCATTTAAGGTCATGCCCGATGTTTATGTTTTTTTTTCTTGATAGTTAATTACGTTTGGTAGGAGTGCAAATGTGATGGAATGTATTTGAAAGCGCTGTGACCGCTCCGGCATTTCCTTTTTAGTTATTCCAAATTTTTATTTTTTAAAACTTAGAAAATTTAAAGACACACCGACCACAAGCATGGGCCTTAACATCGATTGTGCTAGCGCGGGATGCACCGAGGATTAAAAGACTATGGGTTGGCTAAATCCCATAATTAACGTATACTTCAAATTGTATTTGTAACACAAGGAATATCAAAGTCAAGAAAGAACAATAGTTATCCATCGTCAACACCCTAAATTTAGAAAATACTAAAAAAAAATATTGTCCTCCGCTTTGCCAGATTTTGAATGATTTTAAATCGTTCTGTCTGTATATTTATTTTTGTTCTTATTGCTTCACTTCTTCTAAGTTGAATGGGACCATGGTGTTACTTGTTTTTCTCTTTTATCGAATTAATTTGTTTTATTTGCTTCTTTTTTTTTATTATTATTTGTCGCCGCAAATGATCTGAATGCAATTGTTAAATTTATTGGTTGACGGTTTGCGCTGTCGCTACATATCGTTAATCAATTTTTTTACTAGAAAATTATGTCAGTTCAAAATTATTGTATTATTTATTTTATGTTATTTCGGTTTGAAAAAATAAATTGCGGTCATGTCAAATGTGCCTTTGTTTTTCGAATTGTTTTAAGAAATACTATTGTTAAAAGTGCAGTGCTACATGAAAAAAAGTGGCGAACTCCGCTGAACTTGACCCTTTGACACACGGTCTATTAAAATGCTCTTCAAATTCAAAATGTGAAAAACACGCATGACAATTTTTTTGCATTTTTATGTATTATCTGAAGCGAGAGAAGTTGGGTTTTTCCGCATTCGATAGAGTTGCTATTGTATTGAAACGATGTTTCACCGATTACATCACATTATTTTTTATATTTAAACGCACCCGTTGGGAATTCCATGTTATGTTATTGGTTATGTTGCATTTATATGGAGTTGAATAGTCTATTAATATATTTGCCCGAATTTCTCCATTTGGGGAGCGCCAAGTTTCCGGTTCTAATTAGTTTTATTTTGACTAGAAAAGCTGTCGTTCAATAAACTTTACGTATAAAAATTTTCCTGTGGCCATGGCTTTTTTTTTACGGTGATATCACATGTCCTTAAAAAAATAACTAGCTCTGTTTTATGAGGCTTTACGGTTAGAACAGTTATTTTATTTTTGAATTTTTGATTTAGATCACTGACTTAAGGTTTGTTCATTCGCAATTTTGTTCCCAAACATTAATTAAGTAATTTGTTACGAGCGTTTTTCCAGATAATGTTGGTCTTTTATTTCGGACTTTTTCCCGAAACACTTTTTTAGTCTTACATGAGATTCCGTATCCTACTGATCGAGCCCACGGCGGGAATCGAACCCGGGACCGTCCCAAAAGAACTGATCGAGGACAATAACCAATCTCGCTTTTAAACCTAAATCTGACAATGACGAAATCTTTCACAAAAGCTGAAAAAGGGAATCTTTAGATTCGCAGTAGTGGATGCAAGGTTAAGTGTTCCCCGACCATATTGCACAATAACCGTGAGAGCTATAGATAGTAATCTAGGTAAATTTGGCGATCTTCCAACTAGTGATAACTCGCGTCAAACCGGCTGGGAAAACGTGCGCCGCTCCAAATTACAGCTGCCAACGTGCTTCAAGAATTTTAGTAAGAAAACACGCGAAAAGAAATGAGATTTTTGTCGAGTGTGTGTCTGTATGTATACAAACGGATCTAACAACTGGTACATGACTAAATATAGAAATGCAGTGTTGCCAGCTCGCGGTAATTGGCGTCAGTCTAGCCGTAGAACACCGAGGGTTGCGGCTGCTCGTGTTGTGATCAAAGAGGGTAGAATATGTAAAGCGCAGAGTCCTATTACATTATTGTACTTTGAGCATTTCGATTGAATTTGTATAGGCTTTTTATGTTACTGTGCCCTTAGTTTCCAACCGAAACCGAAGGTTTTATTAAACACTTTGCATGCTAGTTGGTTAAATCCTGAGAAAACATCGGTCTACTGCAACCCAGACGTACATTTGGGAACAGGAATAAATTCGCCTTCGTTAATCGATGAGGATTGGTGCGATTTTTGTTGATTTTTTTTTCCCATTTCAAAATGCGCGGCAGCAACGTCATGTGGAAAAAACAGTGGCTCGTAGAAAGGTGCGCCATCTAGTGAGCGTTTAATTAATCCACCATATTTTTTTTCGGAGTCCGACCACTCCAGGGTCACTCCGAGGGTTGGTCACACACAACAAAAATGGCGGATATTTGCCCATTCTCCCCATACAAATCTGTCCGCCATTTTGCGCTGATTGACCATTATGGGATTCGCCGTTTTGACGGATAGGCCCTGACCCAAAAAACTTCAGATAGAAATTTGTTCCTATAAATAAACTTCTAGTGTTGAGTTCGTTCCTTTTGAAAAAGACCCAGTTCCAGTTCCCGTTCCTCCGATGAAAAAGGGAAACAGTTCCTCATACAAAATTGAAGGTTACACGATTGCATCTCCCGTTCTAGTTCCTCAAAAAAAGAACCAGTTCCCGTTCCAGTTCTTCAAAAATTAAAAGGAACAAAGGCGTTCCTAAATTCCTCAAAAAGGAACCAGTTCCCGTTCCAGTTCTTCAAAAATTAAAAGGAACAAAGGCGTTAATAAGTTCTTCAAATAAGGAACCAGAAACGGAACGGAACTTTTCCGTTCCGTTCCTACCCAACACTGGAAACTTGTTCCCAGAGGTAACTTCATAACTTCACACACAACTAACTGCCTCTAGAGCTTTTACACTCTTTGGTTGAGCACTTTTTTTGTGGCGGATTTCAAGTGTCTACCGCAACCGATGTGGCATTATGGGAAGCGCGTCGTGGACCAGTTATTTTTGAATTTTTGCACCGTACACTGAAGGAGAGAGAGGCCCTCACCCCGAACTTGTGCTGCATGGCAAAACCACGTGCCTATGACATTCTTTTTCGCGGCTGTTACGCAGGAAATGATGACATCTCGCGTGTAAGCATGTAGGGACGCTACTCTGAATTGCCGGTACACTTTTCACATCAAAAGCATTACCAGTGTTGGGTAGGAACGGAACGGAAAAGTTCCCGTTCGTAGGAACTGGTTCCTTTTTTGAGGAACGGAGGAACGCCTAGGTTCCTTTTATTTCTGTAGGAACTGAAACGGGAACTGGTTCCTTTTTTTTGAGGAACTGGAACGGGGGTTCCTTTTCTGGTTACAGCGTTTCTTGTTCAAATAACCTTCATTCTCTAAAAGCACACTTTTCCTAAA
>JAUJYS010006393.1:0-10356 GCA_033995665.1 Melogona broelemanni | reverse complement strand
AATGCAGCATTTTCCAACATTAAGTTGCAGCTGCCATATCCTACACCAATTCGTTATTGAATCCAGGTCTCGCTGGAACTATGCAGTCTCCACACACATATTTATCACCTATTCGACATTTATGCCTGCGTGCTCCCGCACTTCTAGACCTGTTGGCTTGTTGCAACGCTAGCCTAATTGTCCTCTTCCATGGCTGTCTATTTTTTATGTTGCACACTTTCAATGTTTTCTGCATTTAAGGTTGATAAACTAAGTTATGGCTATGGTTATAGCGTCACAACATTAGGGCTAGGCTTTACCATAATCTAATTTTGGCGAGAGATTAGCCTTTATGTTGAAGCTGTGATGTGTAATTGAAGGTTTATGAGCACGAAAAATTGATTTACAAACATACGATGCGTACAAGATTAGTACAGTCTGTATACTAATCTAGCGATGCGTACTTTTAAAAGTTGCGCGCTTTCTGGTCGCCAGATGACGCGCGACGATGACGTCGGCTACAGCTTCTCCAGCTACGCCACTAGGTGGCACCACTATGTATTCCCTCTCTGGCCAACCTGTCTATATACTAATCTTGATCCCAACCATGCTTTGAAAAAAAAAAAAAACTAACCTAACCTAACCAACCATGTTTAAAAAAAGAAAAAACTAACCTACCCTAACCAACCATGTTTAAAAAACAAAAAAAAAAACTAGCCTAACCTAACCAAACATATTTAAAAAATGCCGTGTCTGATAGCTGATGGGACGGCATGGCATCGTTCAATCGCGAACTCTTATTTTTTTTGAGGCTTGTCGTGTGAGAATTTGTAAAATCCGGCCAGGCGCTTTGCGCGCGCGCACGTAGTTGTACGGCACTCATGTAGTTTAGCCTAATAATAATAACTGAAAAATTTAGAAAATGAATGCGAGCGAGCGGTCTTACCGTGTTGGAAGCCGAAACCGGAAGAGAACGTGAACGTACGGAATTTCGTATACGTCACAGGCGGAGCGAAGGTTAAAATTACAAAGGAGGGTCACGGTGGGGATCCCAGGGGACTCGAGGTATTTTGGGAGCGTTGATCGTAATAATACAGGATCTGTGGGGATGACAGTGTGGCCGACATGGTCAGACCGCTGAATTATATAAATTTAAATTGTGTCGCAAAAAAATAATCAGTAGACGTAGCCGTAAGTTGTTGTCTATAAATGTTTACATATTAACTGACACGACGATTTAAGCAATTATATTTTTTCACAATGGAAGTTAAGGCTTGTTGTCGGTTGTGTATTTGTGAAATTGAACAAATATATATTGATATTTTTCGATTGTTGAGGGACATGCCGGCAATCGTTTATGTCTTTATGTATTTCCTACTATTTTTTTAATATCGAAAACGTTTAGGGTAAAACGCAATTGTTTTTCAAGTGGATGCTGGAGCCTTACATTACACGTTCAATGCTTCGCACTTGGTCGATGATGTTCCTGGGGCCGATATTGAGTTGGCGCAAGCGAGGCAAATTTCGAGCGGCCGCTGCCTTTCCCTCGTCGTCGACATAATCACGGTCCAGCTGAAGCAGCTCCAAAGAGAACAGTCGCTGCGCCACGTACAGCAGAGTCCGGTGATCCAAATTCTTGCAAGAAAACAATGTCAAATGTATCAAAGTCTCGGCCAAGTTGCCATCAGCCAAATCCATCAATCCCTCGCACGTGATGTCGGCAGCCAACAGCGTCAGTTGACGCAGATTGATTAACTTGGCCAGGTGCCGCAGCCCCACGTCCGTCACTACGTCGGTGCATACCAGGATGGCCACGTGTGACCCAGCAGCAGCCAAGAAACCTAATCCCACGTCACTCATAAAATACGATTTGTATATACTTCGAAGATCTTTCAATTTTCCCACGTGCTTCATGGCATCACTGGTCAGATTCCTACAATCAAACAAGTTAAGGATCGTGATTTTGGATCCAAACTTGCACAGAAGTTCCAGGCCAGCATCAGAAATGGAACAAAAGCTTAAGTTGAGGTCCAACAGGTGACTCATACGGCCGAGGTGCTCCAGTCCAGCATTCTTCAGATTGCGGCATCCAGATAAGTTTAGTTTGGTGATCTTAGAGCTGCCCCTGGACAGATGAGCCAGGCCTGCAGTACCAATTTTGGTGTGCCTCAGATTGAGCTTCGACAACTTGTTCATCTTGGCCAGGTGGATCATTCCCTCGTCTGTCAACTGGCATTGGGAGCCGAGGTTCAGCTCCACCAGGCTGGCCTGTCCCTCGCTCAGATACAGAAGAGACTGATCGGTGATAACATTCACGAACACCCAAGCACTTACACTAAGGTAGTCCAACACCGGAATTTCTGCCGGATGACGGCAGCCACGGCCACACAGGTAACCAAATCCAACGTCAGACAGAGGCTGGCAGTTGTCCAGATGCAGCCACTTGAGCTTGGGCAGTCCTTCGGCGATGTACAATAGAGATACGTCCGTCAGTTGGCTACAGCTTCGCAAATCCAACTGGACAAGCTTCTTGAGATGCTGGGCGATCAGCTCGATATGGCGATCTGTGGCCATTACAATGCCCAGTTTAGTTAGATTGGGAATTTGTCCCAGTAGACTGCCGGACAGGTTCTGATAATTCTTGGCGTTATGGTACAGAGTGAGTTGAGTCAGGTTAGGCATGTGCTGAGCCGCTGCGCCCAGCACCTTCGCGTTCAAAGGCTTGAGATGTCGGATGCCTCGACGAGACAGACTCTGGAACACAAGATTGGCACGTCTCGGCATCTTTTTCACAGTTACTCGGATATCTCGCCACAAGGACGGATGATAGGCGACGTCCCGCCATCCAGCACACACGCGAGTCGCCTTACATCGCTCAGAAACGGTCAGGTAGCTGAATACGGTTGCCAGTACCTCAGGTGGCAGGTGGGAAATGTGAACACGGGGTGGGCCTAACTCGCCGTTAACAGTCACACGGAAAAACCCCGAATTTTGTGCCTTGAAGGGCCGCTGCTTGTCTCCACCGCTGTCCGATCCGTCCTCCATACCATAATTGCTGTCCGACATATCCGATTTTTCCCAGTATTTAGATTAGATTTTTAATTGTTACTTGTTGCTTCGCTGCTTGATAAACATGTGATCTCTACCTGGACGCTGCCATCTTGTTTTTAAGGAAGAGCGATATCTTCACAATAGCTACCCCCGATCAAGGATAGTATACAAAAGGATTGCTCATCGCGAAGGCAGCGCTCTGATTGGTCAGACGCGTGTAACGAATCGGAAGACCTCCAGTGGCGCCAGATTTGGATCCACCCCTGAGCTCTGGACTCCCTAATGGAAGCTCAGGGGTGACGCCAGTACCACATGCTAACGAATAAACGAAAGCCTGTGCCGGGAATCGAACCCGGGACCGTAGGCTCATGAACCATCGGTTAGTACGATTCCCAGCAGCGAGATTACAGGAACGCGCCACCGCTCCCAGCCGGTTGGATAATGGAGGTTTGTTTTCACTACTATCCCGGGATCGTATAAACGAGTGACCGGACCGGGAATGGAACTCGGGATCAAGTGCACTACAGTCAAGTGCAATACCGACTGGTCTACGACGAGGCGACAAGTCGCAAGAGACGCCGTGTTTCGTAGTGGTCAGCGCGTCGCCCGCGATCGCAGGGTTCAATTCCCGAACGAGACCTTCGGAATTCTTCGGTCGAGAGAAAATCCTGTTGACTCAATCCTGGTTTTAGTGACGATCGGGTGAGAAATCCGGCACCCAATATATAAGAACATTGACTCCGGGTCAACCTATAAAACTGTTGCGCACAACTGCCCCAGTCTTCATTGACGTGTATATAATGTTGCGCAATTTTTAATATGTGTCGCGAACGTAATGTCGCCGGCGGACAGCGTATACTCGACATATTTGAGGTGATAAAAAGCGACTGTTCCAGTATTTCTCTTTTTTTTATTGCTGTTCGGCCAATAGCTTTTCATGTTTGCTGCTCGGCGTCTACGGTGGGTGGCCAACTCTTGGCGTCTGTGTATGTTCCACTACTGTTAGCTACTGAGGGAATTGCTTATTGCGTTTGATCAAAGATATACGACGGGAGATAAGTCCGTATTCGGTTGATGTTGATGTTGTTGGTCGTTGTGGCCATGGCGCTCCGTATCGTTAAACGATGTTGGGGGAGAATGTTGGCTTCGTAATTAGACTCGTAATTTAAAAAATGGGCACTGGTTTGAACTAGTTAAAGTTCTGGGGATTGGGATTGCGTTACTCAGCGCGGAATTTTCGAATGATTAACTGAGTGATTAATTGGCTTTTTGAATTGAGTTTGACAAAATTAATATGGATTGAATTACATATCCATGAATCTTTGACGGTACAGTACAGTACAGATACAGTACAAATGAATTAGTAAAAAAAATGTCAGCATTTATTTTTTCTAAAAATTAAATAATTATCCGTATTATATGAACGCTATTGCTCCGCTCAGAGCACTTTCTCGTGGTGCGATTTTCATGTCACGTGCAGTGCCATACAAATTTTTGGATCGGAGCGCAGCGTTCAGTCTTTTTGTTTTTTAAACTTGAGACATTTTAGCCGCGTACTTAAAGTGCTTCCTATTGTAATTGGTCTACAAGATCACGGCAAATTGGAACCCATGATCGCTCACGTAATACCGTGTAGCTCTAGGCAGAAAATAATCCAATAGCTGATAGCACAAGTGGAGAGACCATATCTGATTGGCCCGTAGCGAGTGGCTCGTACAACCCATTAGGTTCTTCTAAGTATGTTGCTGCTGGTCGCACTGGCAGGACCGTACGTTCACGGCGAAAACATTGGTATTAAACTTAGAACAAGGTGTTTGACTTGAGCCTACACAAACAAAACAAATGGGACACATAAAAGGTGTCTCTCGATAAAAAAGGAGAACTCCACCCTTATTTGGTGTGTAGGCACGGCGGACGACGACTACGCCGGCAACGACGTAGGTCAGCTTTGTACGTGTGTGTGTGCGCGAGTGCTTTACAAGCTACGCACTTCCATTACACGTTCGTGGCTGATAGGGCTTTCTTCACGTGGGGTGCGCCCTGGGCAAGATCCAGGGATGCACCGATCTTTATTTTTTTTACTGAAGATGATTTTGATACTTGTGCTGCAGGTTATTTTCCTTATAAATAACTTCACTGCACGACTTTGCGATTAGAATAAATATCACACGTTGTGGACGTTTGTTTAATTCCTTCATCATAAGAGTGGCTACACGAAGCTATTTCTTTTACGTGAAGTGCCTACGCAATAGAAAAATAAATTATAACTTGAACTTTCGTTCCCTATGCCAAATTGCCGCACTAGTTGCTGACCGAGAAGGACAGGGTCCGGTACAGCGCCGGAAAAGAGACGAACAGAGTTCTCTCTCTCCAAAACTCTGTTCATCTCTTTTCCGGCGCTGTACCGGACCCTGTCCTTCTCGTTTTGTTTCGTAGGCGTCCTAACTCAACTACTAATTTAGTTGCTGACAGCTTACTCGTCATCCTATTTCTCGGCCATGTGGATAAACAATTTCAAAACTTTAATTTAACTGTTTTGATCCACCGGGAACCTATCTTCAAAGGATTAATTCGCACACACATATAGTACCATTATTATTATTTTGTTCGCTGTTTCTGTTGGCTGTATTCCGTTCTTCCCTGGGCTTCTGTCCTTTTTTTCCCCCATCCTTAGAAGAAGCACAGGCAGAGAACGACTGAAAAGTGGTTGTCTTATCACCGTTAGGCCTACATTAATTCGCGAGGGCAGGCGCCCGTCGTTCGAACACGTACGGCGTACATGCAGTCTCGCTGCGTTTTTAGCGTAGGGGGCGGTAGGGCTTCCCACCGGATTATATTTTTCTCAACTGACAATCGTTATGGTTGCTAGGTTCAACCGCATTCTATGTTTCATTCGTAGCTCTGACGACGAATGCTTCATACGCGAACCGGTACGATAGTTTAAAACGTTATGCTTTGTGCTTGGACTCTCGCCAACTCAGCCCTCTCCTCCCCCAGTCTGCCCTGGGTTTTATAGTTGTTCTTTTATATTTCATCCCTTGCGACATTTTGTTGCTGTATATTGGTCTTCTTCGTGAATGATGTTAAGGTTTATGCTTGTGGTCATTCGTGGTAGATTTGTGTGAAATTTTCTTCTTTAAAACTGTTGTTTTCACCGAACTTCAATAACATAAAATTCAAGCAGGCGTTTTTCGATTCCGGGAACTTATTGAACGCCCGTATTAAAATGACCATAAACGATAGGGGGAAAAAAACATTTCATTTCTTATTATTACATTATATGGTAAGACCCAACCACTAACCTGACGCAAAAATTGTAGTCGGAATATAAAATTCAAAGTGTGGCTTGTGCTAACATTTCACCTGTATGTACTATGATGTTGTCAGACATTATTCTTGGCGCACTTTGGCAAACGAAATAAAATATTCCCCTCAACATCCAACAATAAACTTTAGCCGAAAAAGTCGTGTTAAACACGTGCATTTACACAATGGGTCATTTTGATGCAAAGATATCTTCTTGTTTTGGTTGGGGAACGACCTAGTTAGTTTAGAAGAAAACGGACGACCCAATTTTTAAGCTTACAGAAAAAAAGATGATGTTCTATGCAAATTTTTGAGCAAGCAACCGTGGAACGGTCATTTGAATTTCCTACGATACCTTAAAAAAAAGGGTTCCGGGCCGCGGGGTGCGCCAGCCCGTGTTTCGATGTTTCAAATGTGCAGGCCTCCATGCTTAACGTAAAGTACGAGGACTGATTAAAAAGTATCGAAAACTTTTGTCAAATTCCAACAAATGGATAATAAATAATTTTTAAATTTCCAAACCTTTTGGCAATTTCCAAGCCAAACGAGGGCTGATTAAAAAGTGGCGAATCAATTTTTTTTTTTATTTCCAAACCTTTTGGTAATCATGTGGGTGAAAATCAATTTGTGTTGATGGAACAGAGGCTACTAAAATTAACTTGTAATCACAACTTATGTAGCATGCCGTTGATGAATTTTTGACTGATGCAAAAAAGCACTTTTTTTGGCTGAGCAACGATGATATTTTAAGGACATTGCAGAACCAAATAATTTAATTGTCACACCGCATGACAGCCAATAGGTTATTTTTGTACACAGTTTTTTAATGACCTCTGGCGCAACTATAATCTGCTAGAAAGTTTGTATTCACTACTTTTTAATCAACCTACGTTTATGGTGTAGCCGCCATGCGGTTTATGTTGAAACAGTAACGTTTAAATGAACGGTCTTTTTTATTACGTGGGCCGTATAAATAATACAACGCATTCGCATGTAAATCCTCCCTCTCCACCTCTGCTTACGAGTTATGTCATGAGGCACACTACCGGTGCTGACCTTGTCTGTTCGCGGGGAACAGCCGAAGATGCCAGATGTCTGGCTGATTTTTTTTTTTCGTGCGAATTTAAGTAAACTCACACACTCTGTAACCGCCGCTTCCTCTCCCGTTCCCGCTGTCTGCCATCTGGTGGGGATTCACCCAATGGCCGCCTCATTTGCAGCCAGGCCGATATTCCGTTACGGCTTCGTTTCCCAAACTGTGCTCCGCGGCCACTCCTGGATGCCATTAACTTGTATCCAAACGCCATTGACTTGTATGACATGGGACTCCGCCATTAAATTTTTTATCCTCTTAGGGGCTCCACCATTGAAATTGGTTCTAAAAAGGGCTCCGCGAGCCAAAAAGTTTGGGAAACACTGCGTTACGGCGTTTACTTTAGAGGGGGTACAGTTTTGCGTTTCTAAACCCAAATGCATGGCAGTTGCGAAATTTTTATTTTCTTGTTTATGATATGCCATCACTTTTTTATTATTAATTTATATCGATATTTTTTATCGTTTCGTTTAAATTAGTCCCTTCCTTTTAGAAAGGAACCCGTTAAAGTTGCAGTTCAAACTCCTACAGAAATTGAGAGGAACCTAACTGTTCAGTGTACCTTTTCAAAAGGAACCAGGAACTTTTCCGTTCTTTAGATTAAAAAATAAAACTAAAAAACAAAATAATCATTTTCTTGATTGATGAAAATATCTAAAAATTCCATTTATCCAAACAATTTCATTAGTAAATGGGATTTTTACCCCGTCACCTATGAATGCGAACTTATTTTGCGTATTTATTACATCTGAAGAGAATGGGAGCCGTTTAAGAAGAATATGCTTTAAGTTGATAAGTTGCCATTGATGATTGCCGTAAAAACATCATAGGTCAGGGATACCTATCAACTTTAAGCATATTTAGTAATATTTAATATTTAAATATTAATTCTTCAGTTTTCCAGTTCTTCAAAAACAAAACAAATAACGAAACCGTTGCAAGCGTTCCTCCCTAGGAAAAGTAGCCTAAGCGTTTCCAAAGATCCTTGGAAAAGCAACCCGTTCCTAGGAACGAAACTTTTTCGTTCCGTTCCTACTCAACACTGCTGGTACCGTCAATGCTTCAGTATCAAATGCCCCTAGAATATTCAGGCTGCGAAAAGAGCACGTATTCTTCTTGTTTTAGATGTTTTACGTGTACATAATATGAGAAGCGGATCACCTAATGTACATGTACGAGTATATCGGCTTTGGCTTTCGCCAAATGCGCAGGCTATTGGCAAGCTGCGTAGAAATATTTGAACACTGCACGCGGCTTGTCCAAAATCGACACCCTTGACATACCAAAGCGGTGAAAATTCCTTTTACAATTTCGTTATCCTTTCGGCAACTAAATATTCAAATCGCTACGAGAGTCTTTTTCATTGTTAAACAACTCGATAAGTAATTCTTTTAACAACGAAAAAGAGAACTCTCATAGGAGTCATAACAATTTGCATTACAACGGCTCCTACCTTCAAACATTAAATTTGTTAAATATTCAGATATGACTTTCGAAATTGGGACGCAAAATTTCGTAGCAACGGTTTGCCGAAGTCCGCTTGTCGTACAGTAAGCGTTTCTAGTTTATTGTGTGCGTGATGTATTTTATTTTTGTAATTAACTGCAGCGAATAGCACTGCAGGAGGCTATGTAACCATCACTGTGCGAGGGCCTCATTCGCATGGGGTCCCCGAGATGGCATAAACGAGAGGCCACGCCGGGAATGGAACCCGGGATCGTCGTTCGTTTCTTTGTTGTGGGAATGTTTGTGGGAAGATGGGAGTTCGGCCCTGATTTGTGGATGCCTTGGCGCCTAATTTGTCTATACAGACATCACAGTGGGGGATCCTCCCCCCTAACTCTATTAGGATTAAGATGAACGCTGCTATTGTGCGTGGTTGGTGGTCCCAGAGAATTCCATCCCCTGATGCTGCATCGGCGACACCCAGAATGACTCTGGGCTCTTTCAGTGACGAAAAACGCACGTGGGTTGGTTAAAAATCATTAATCCGTTGGCCGTGAATGAACATGCCAACTGATAAAAGTTTGTTGCCACGTTGTTATTGTACATGTATACTGTACATGGTGCGTAGGGTTGTCCGCAATTTCATCGTAACTCTTTGGCTTCCATTTGTTGTCTGATGAGAAAGTATTTTGATTAGTATTTAATTAATTTTATTTAAAAAAAAAAAAAAAAAAAAGACTGAAAAGTTGGGAAACCTGTACATTTTTAGTAGGTTATGGATATTGGAAATCATATGAGGAAATT
This sequence comes from Melogona broelemanni, assembly GCA_033995665.1. Lineage (NCBI taxonomy): Eukaryota > Metazoa > Arthropoda > Diplopoda > Chordeumatida > Chordeumatidae > Melogona > Melogona broelemanni. The sequence goes on along the minus strand of JAUJYS010006393.1, from coordinate 677 downwards.
AAGAAAAACATATTGCACAATTTAATAAATTATTAAGACATCGCTCCGAGAGCGACTGTCAATGAAAATGAATGATGAATGGACGATGAAATTGGGGTCACCTTGAATCTAGTGCGCCCCAGCTATTTAATTTGACAACAAAACCGAGGCGCTATTTTCGTATGTTTCGTCACTTACCATGAGCCAATTAATCGTACATGCATCCATTTTAGTTTATTTAAAAAAATATTCATATGTGGTATTTTGCTCCAAAATAAACCAATGCGACGAGTGAATGAATGTGTTTTCGTTGTTAGTGCCATAAACAAAAGGTAAACACTAGCGTATTTGACTATGCAACATGTCGTGTCACAAGCGGAAAGCTTCAAACCTTTTTCTATGTCGTGTCACACTTGTTGCGTTCCCGATTTCAAGTCACCAGGTTGCAATATAGCCTTGACATTCGATGATGACACTTTAAATGTACTTTAACGACATTTTATTCGTAATCCATGTTGTGCTTCCATTGTTTGAAACCAACCATCGTCGTTTTATCCTCAGTGTGCCACGAGCAAACATAATTTTTTTTTCTTTTTTTTTTTTTAAAGTCACCGTAGCGCTTAGTGCACCACAGGACTACTGCACCCTCGTGTCTCTTTGGAGATATGTGAGGGGCAGGGAAGGGCTGGGAAGGAGAT
>JAUJYS010006392.1:0-10357 GCA_033995665.1 Melogona broelemanni | reverse complement strand
CTGCGCCGGGAATCGAACCCGGGACCACCCGCTTTGTAGTCTATAACCATAGCCACTGAACCACGGAGGCCGCACAATTAATTATTTGCATACGACAATTCAGTTTAATTTATCGCCCGTTACTAATGATGACATAAAATAAATATATTATTCGAATGAATGAAATAATATTTTTCTTCTAGCGCTCGACCTCCATCCCCGTCGTTAATGAACACCTTCACGTGTCTCACCATAAAAGAAGGAACAGCCGTGGACGGATTCGAACACCTGTCAAACGACACACGCCTGTTACGCAACGTGGTCTTTGAGAATTGGAGTCACAACAAAGTGTCTACAGCCAAAGTCAAAAAGAAGGAGGCAGCAATTTTGCAGAAAACCGAAGCGGAACTAAAAGCGATGGTATATATTATTTTTAGATGCGTTTCAATTTAAATTTAAATGGGCTCAAATTGCTTTGAATTTTGAATCAAGCGTCGTAAGTTACCTTGTTTTTTGTTCAGACGATTCAGGTATATGTTCACAGTGATGATGATTTCGTTGCAGGCACGCGAGAACAAAATTAAGAATGGGCTGGCAGCATTCGATTATTGGAATCGCAACAAAACCACCTATCTGGAACAAAAGCTTGCAGAATTGAAAACAATTAGAGAACAAAAGAAAGAGGAAAAAGAAGCCATGGCGAAAGAGAAGATAGAAGGCGCCACAGTAGTAAGATTTTTCACCTCATCTAGATTTTAAACTGACATTCACTTCCAATATCTATTATTCATACGTTATTTATAACGGCATCGTTCATTTAACCAATACAATCGTACAGGCCTACAAATACTGGAAAGAGCAAAAGGAGAGTCTTTGGAAAGAGACACTTAAGAAACGTCGCCAAGACAAGCTCAAAAAACGGCAACTCGACGATGATAAGAAATGGGAGAGAAGGCAGGATTCGCTAATCTTCAATCAAAAATGGTAATTAAAATCCAATTTTAAATTCACTAAATTCTAATTACAGTAATTCAAACCAGCGAATTATAATATCAGCCATAAATTTTGTTATTCAAATAAATACCTGAAAGGAACGAGCAGAAGGAGGCGACGGAGCGAAAGAAGTTGGAAAATAGCCTGGACGAACAGCGCTTGCTGGAAGAAACTAATGCGGAGAAACTTGCGAGGAATTACGAAGCTCTGGACGCTTACCAACAGTGGCTACAGGATAAAGAAATACAAGATGAAAGAAGGAGAGTTGCCGCCGCTAAAGGTCAGCCGAGGCCCGGTTCGCCAATGCCCAGACCTCCGTGGTCGCCTCCAGGACTAAACTACTAAATTGGCTATTGAAAAGTATACGTTTTCATTTTTCAAAGAGCCCCTCCCGAAGTTTAATTAATTTTTTAGCTGAAAAGCTAAACCAAGATGGCAATGGAAGACGTAAATCTATTTTACTATCATCCAGGATTTTTCCACTTCACCTATCTCAGTATGTGGGCCGAGAGGTAGCGTGCTCGCTCGCCAACCAGCGGATCTGGGTTCGATTCCCAGTGCAGCCTATCGTTGGATTAGCTTGTAGTACTGCGCGGGGAAAGGCAAAGGCAAACCACCTCTGTATTCTGCTAAGAAAAACACAGGGTCCGGAGACGACACGCTGCTGTTAAAACCAGTCTCAGGACTGACTAACCAACATAACCTATCTCAGCCAAAAAAATCAAATTATTTTAAAAGTATTATTTTAATTTACAAAATGTTGAGCTCAACGTTCTTTTAAAAATACACATAGTCTAACAATATATTTAGAACTAAATAATGGATTTTCCAATGGTCACGATACTTTGTTCAAGTCCATGAGTACACGTGGGATCTCAGGAGGATATAATGAGTTCACTGGTCGGTCACAACCTTCTATATAAAGTCGTTAAAATAAAATTTAAATACGAGTATATAATTCCTTCAAATACTTGTCGTTTTTCGTGGCTATTGGCACGTTGTGTGGGTTGTGGTAACTCATTTTTGAGAATTTAAGCGAAAAAGTTTAATACTTTACACTTTTTTTTTTCAACTTTTATTTTCAAAAGTGGGGAAAAGTAATGCTGGCCTGCACGAGACAGTTATATACACTCTATATTTCAAGAATGAAACGATGAACTATTTACAACCTTTTCTTTAGTGTTATCGTCAACGAACAGAATTTAAATTGAGGTGAATTCAAACGTTTAAAAAAGTTATTTCTTAATGACATCAAAATTTTTATAGTATTTATGATTTTGATCGCCACGTTTTAAAACGAAATATAAGTGGCGGAACTCTTTTTATCTTCTAAAAATAGCAGAAAGGAAAATAGGTTCAGCGACACAGAACAGCTTAACAGTACTATTATACCACCTCTTTTTGCATGCGTTTCAATGGAGCCATCAGTAAGTGAAAAAGCATTAAAAATAATACGCTTTCACCAGGGAACTCTCATTAGAAACGCATGCAAAAAGAGGTTAAGGTTGTGTTTAGCTGCTTTAGAACTCTGACGACTTTAAAACTTCCAAAATTACTCGCTTTGAAATCTAAGCAAAAGCTTGTATTTCACTACGCTACTAGTCGCTGCGACTGCACGCGCAGCGCGCAAATCGCAGCACCAGTACAGCGAACAGGGTGACTCACCGCGACGTCATCGCTCGTCGCGCCAGCAGCCAGCGACTACTGACGAAAAAAAAATGGCTCAATGAATCGACGCTCGGTTCGCTGTACTGATGATATGATTTGCACGCTGTGCGTGCAGTCGCAGTGACTAGTAGCGTAGTGAAATACTGGCTAAATGGTGATCCGGAGTCGCCGGCAAAGATCACACAAACGCCGAGGTTTAAAAAAAATTCATAAATTCTATGTAATTGCCCAACGTTCAAGACACAAATTAACACATATTTGCTACAGTTTCTATGAACACCATACAAATATCAACATCGTCCTATTATCTAACAAGACGCCGGCCGCTTCGATCCGGATCGAACTTGAGCAACCCGAAAACTTGATCGGTCCGAAATACCAGAAGACGATCCGTAGAACACAAATAATTTTTAGATTGCAACAGGCGATGTGAACTCGAAACATAATTATATTAGCGTAATATTATTAGATACAAGAAGAAGCTCGGTACTTTTTTTTTATCGAGTCGTAATAATCGAGGATAACCGCAGTTTGGTGTCCATATTACCAAAAAGAAAAATAATTAAGTTCGGCTTCCAGTTTCAATTAAACCGTCGAATCGTGGATGGTGATAAGAGTATTCATCGCTCGACGACGCACATGCAGTAGTAGCATAAAAATTCCGACGGACCGATTAAAAAAACGGTTGAACAAGCACGTCGGAAGTCTTTTTGAGGCGACGCATCCGGAAAATTAACCGCTAGGGGGAAAACCCGAGTTAACACAAAGCAACCTCGGCGACATCTTTTCTGACGACTGATTGCGTTTTCGACGCTTTTTCGCTCGCAGCCCCACTTGGTGGTGGACCCGAGTTTCGCTTTAAAAAAATCAACGTTGGTTGGTTGGTTGCACACACTGCAGGCTAAGCTGTGCAGAACTTATTTTTCCTCCGACGCGTTCCAATGATAACTAGTCGGTGAAAGCGCTCAAGCAAAATCAGCCTAGCATTGCTCAGCCAGCAGTACAGCAACAGACTCGCGATTTCAGCAGCGCTTTGAAAATACAAACACAATTCCAGACAAGATCCACCACCAGACAGCGCTACAGTCGATCAACAATCTTTCCAGTAATGCAACACCAGCTGCTTAGCCAAGCGCTATGTGTATATATACAGAAAAAATAAAATATCGACGCAGCCAGCGTTGCATTATGAATAGACCGCCGCGCGAACTGGAGAGTTCATTTGAGTGTCGAATTAATGAAACGTAGCCACAAAAACGTTCGTAAACTTGTGATGAAAATCACCGCACTCACCGCCTTTCGCGGCGCTAGGAACCAGTGCCCACAAATTTGACTCACTGCCGATTTTCTTACGTTGGTCGTCGGCCAGTTGTAGCGACTGAGTGGGGGAGACCAGAAATGCCACCAGGCGGAGCCTGTCGTATCGTTCGAACGACCGTCGTGTCACATAGCGGCGGACCGCGCCCAGGGTCACGCGCCGCATACGTGACTACCTGGGTGCCGGAGGCGGCGGTGGTGGTGGTGGCGGGGGCGGGAGACACTGGAACACGTTTCGACGGAAAATGTGCATAGACGGTGGCCGCTTGAAATCGTGCTCTTCGAACCTCGGGTATTCCACGGCGCTGTCATCCTGCAATATCCAAATTACAATTGGAAATTTCATTAATCAATCAATCAATATAAACTATTCCGTTTTCCCAAAAACATAAGAGAAACATATGACTGATTCAATCATTCAAATGTGTAATAAATAAATACCATAAAAAATTGGTCCTTGAACATAGAAAGTAGAGAAGGCACTTGAATTCTAAACTTGTAGATAATATAGCGTACTAAACTCTTAAGACAAATATGGTGGCGCCGTTACTATTTTAATTTAAAGTAAGACGTATGAGACCACAGCATTTACACTGACTGAGCAAAAGAAACTGATCCCCTCGAAATTGTTCACAATATTGCGATTTCAAATATAGATGAATTAGTTCATGACCATCGAGAAAGATTTCAAATTTTATCTAATCTTCTCAAAATTACTGAAATACATTTTTGAAACGCCACGCACGCCAACCTTTCAATTGAATTTTTTTAAACAATCATTCAATTTCCACTGAAGCGCCGCATTAAAAATGATATTTTTTCTTGACTGTCCCTGACGTTGCTTTTTGCAAACGATATTTCGCGAACTACCACGATTATACAGTAAAATAACTTACCGCAGTGTTCTGCGCGAGGTACTGTATGACGGAGTCGTGGCCAATCTTGCGTATGGGCATGTCCTCCCTGGCGAAGAACTCGAGGTGACACGCGGCGCACGACGAGGCCATCCGCGTGGTGGCGCCCATCAGCGTCCAGTCGATGTCACAGAGGCTGTTCACCCGCTTCGCGTCGCAGTCTTCCATCACCTGCAAACGTCATATAGGACTTCCAGTCAACAACACTACACAACACGGCTTCGTTCACGACTGGTCATGTCACCCCCTCATGGGCTGCTTAAAAGCCTTATAAGCTTCACTCCATATGCATTTAACACAAATAGGTCATGCGGGTCAGCTCCTACCTCGATGTTGACGTAGATGGTGAACTTCTCCGGCCGCCGTTTCTCAGAGGCGAAACCGGGCGACCTCGCGTATTTGGCGTACTTGGGCAGGAAATCGGACAATATGGTGGTCATCTCGCTCTCCGTGTAGTACGACTTAATGATCAAAACGGAAGGCCAATCGCGCACCTACAAATCAACGGCCAGATACATTAAACCGTAAATACAACGCGTCTTGGTAGAATATAAAAATCCAAATTTATTGACTACTGTTTAATCTCTTTCGATTATCTGTGTAGAATTCTTAGTTGTTTATTTGTAGCCACATGTATGGCATACTTTTGGTCCTGAGGCTTATGCCAATTGCATGATAATGTTCTATGTTATTTGATTTTTTTATTTTAATTTTGTTGATCTATTAATCGATCTCTTGAAGTAACTGGTCGAGTTTCTGATGGGTTTGATGTTTCCTATCTACTGTTTGATGTTCCCTATTTACTGCTCTTCCTCCTATTTGCTTATTGATTTGTTTATTGATTATTCTGGAGCGGAAGTATTTTATTTTAATTTTGATTTTGACTAACTGTTGATGATGAGTCCGCATAGTTGTAAAGTATTGGAATCCCGATGTGGACGGCGGGGGCTGGCTTGAATGTGGGGCTGCTCCGATATGTCGTAATACTCGGTATAATAATATTCGTGAACCTTCACACATCGCGTAAGCGATTTGGAGGTACACAAAAATTGTGGGGGGTACAGAATGTTAATCATATGCCAACTTACTCTACTTGTATTGTACCTCTCAGGCTCTCATTGATATTAAAAAAAAAAAAAAGCGCCAACATAAAAATCAAACTTGTGCATGTTTTATTGTAAAAACTCCTCGATTCATGTTTACATAATTTATTTATAGAATGCAATGGGTCTGAAATATGCTTTAGAAATGGCACAGAAGTAATCAAATCTTTGGGCTTTGATGAGGTAAGCAATATTTTTTTTTAACAGTAGATTCATTTTCAATTAAATACCTGTAACAGGGAAAATAATTATAACACTTACATGAATTAACAAATTTATTTCAGGGACATTTTTCGTGGGACATTGCGATGCTGTTGGTGCTTCTAATTTCATGCCATATTGCAGCAAACATTGTCCTATTTATTAAAGTCAAGTCAAGAAGTTGAAAGTGCAATGACCATCAATTTAACCAATCATTTAGGTTAAGCTATAAACTTTATCCATTATTGTTTTTAAAAGTCGTTTTGAATCCAATATATACTTAAACACTAAAGTGAATCAGTTTCTTGTGCCCACAGATTAAATAATGTCGCCCATTTAAAATCTGGTTGCATCAGGTATAATTGAATGTTTTTACATTATTAAACACACCGAATATGTTTCTTAAATACATTACTGTTCACAATAGGTGACTCACCACACTTTTTCTTTAGGCATTGCCCATCTTCCAAAAAAATTGAAGAAAAGTTGTAAAAATGCTTTAAGCATTGAAGATACCTTTGATAATGTATTGCTATTATAAAACAAATACTTTTAATCGAAAAAAAATTGTATTTACCTTTTTTAATTGATCCCATTCACACGCGTAAAATTCGTAAGAAAATATCCAAATATTGGGTGACAATTTACCCAATACCAGTTACAGCATTTGGAATTTTGCTCTTGATGAGGGTTTAGCATCTCATTGGAATGGATTATATCAGTTTCTTAAATTGAATTACCTTAATTTCATGAAGTGTCGTCATCAAACGTATATTGCGGTGATTTTTCCCCCTATGTAATTTTGTGACCAATTTAAAAGAGGGAAAGAAACAATTTTTTTTTTCGATGAAACCTATTTTTGTATATGACGAATACATCACTAATGCTATGTTTAAAGTTTCATGTAGTTTCATAATTTATTTTTCCTTCTACATTACTTTGAATATGGGCAATGCCTAAAGGAAAAGTGTGGTGCGTCACCTATTGTAAGCACCACCGTAAGTTGTCAAGTTCAAGTACTCATTGTATCGCACGAGATTGCACATTTTAAAAAGTAACCTGCTTGATAGATTGAAATTAAAGAAATATGGAAAAAGTAAACATTTTCATTGGAAGTATACTTTATGCATGGCAGCATGGGAGTATACATTATTTACGGAAAACTGAAATTTGAAAAATCTGCGTAAACAGAATGCCAAGATCTTAACTCAAGTACCGTCTAATTCGGTCCCTTATCCGCCACCTCGCTCCGAAAACTCGCTTCATCATCGCAGCACTCTGCACTCCGCGGTCTTTATATCGCGCCCACTTCACCTCGATCATAACCCGCGCGGCCAATCTACCATTTGCGCACAAGCAACCGAACATCATTATCCAACCGCGGCCACACACTCGATCCACAGGAAAACCCGGCACATGCTCAATTAAATTTCTCTACATGGGGGAGGAACCAGGAGTCCCACCCTCACGTTCGTCAATTTAGTACAATAACCACAAAAAAAATAAAAAATAATAAAATCAATAATATGACAACACAACACCCTATCACTTCCAAGGCGGTAGTCACCTCATAACAGAATCAAACACTTCATCACTGCAATAGAATTATTGCAGTGGACACGGTGACATGGGCGGACTTTGGTCATCCCTGTCTGCCGAGTATTTTCTTTTATTTTACCCTTTATTTATTTATTATTATTTTTTTTCCCCATGTGATGACAAGACACCAGAGGTCGATTCCTGATCAACTTTTGGATGGTGCATAATTTTATTATTATTCTTATTTTGTTGGTGGTAATTCTCACTCGATTCTCGCTCGCCGCGCGGCCTTCTTGTGCGTTTAAGACTATATTCCGGTGGTCAGGTGGCCGCTGCACATCAGAAGTCCGCGGATCGAACTCACTAATAACCGGGTGTTCGTAGGCGGGTAATGAACAGAATTTGACGGTAATTATTTGATATGATCAATCTTTAAATTATAAACATTTAATAAATAAAAAATAAAAATATATCTAGCAGTACAATGCATTATACAGGGTAGGGTGTATTAACAAAAGCAGTCGATTCAAATTAATGAGCGTTTGTTAGAATTTGGGGAAACGCTTTGCCAAAACTTTCTATTTTGTGTCCGTTTTCTTAATTTTATCGTACAGGATGTACAATAAACTAATATATCCGATTGAGGCTTATTTTTGGCTAATGCACTGGTATCTAGGTATTAACATGAAACACTAGTATATAGCTGACACTGTTGATTTTATTGTTGGAAATTTTTCCGTTCGGAAATGACATCGATTTCTGTTGCTAGACAAAATACTGTTTACAGTTTGTAGTATCTTATCACTGTATACGCTAAACAGTATCTACTGTCAATTTGTTAAGGAATGAAACTTAAGTTTGCCTATGTAGGTTTTATAAAAGTGAAACATTACAGAGTAAATAAATAAAACTTTTACTTTTATTTCTCAAACAGGATAAAAAGATCAGCATATTACATTTTGTGCTACTCGAATCTTTACAAGGACTCAAGAAGACAAAAGGACTCAATATTCGACTAAAGTATTATTAATGCTAACATTACCCAGATTTGCTACTAACCTAAGTATGGAATTTCGTGTAGCTTTACTTTCACTAAGCGCTAGCATATTTTCATAATGTCATCATATCTTCCAAATGCCGCATAAGACTCTATTAATGAGCTATGACAGATGAAGCGTCGACTTTGTGACCGTTGTGACTTTAGTGTTTCGTAAAACTCTGTGATCTTGATATTTGTTATTGTCTATACATACTATGTTTACAAGAGCCAATGGATTTCAATACATACTGTTGCATGTACCTATTTACGATTATATCGTATACCTGTACAGAGTATACAATGTGCCGTTGTTCCAAAACAAATAGTTATTATTATCAACGAATAAACAAAAAAATTGAAAATATTGCAAAGTGTAATTTTGTCTTAGCGGCGTTGTTGCGAACTGATGAAATTTGTATGATATTGTTCAATAATGTTATTATACCTTGTTGGAAAATAACAAATAACCTGTTACGTGAGGTCTCGTTTATAGAGAGCCGCATGCAGGTAACTTTTAATTTTAATTCTAATTTTTACGTGGGGTCTCGTCGCAGCATTTTTTTTTCTCCATCGAACTAAAAATGCCTTATCGACAAATAACATCGTCGTGGTGTTGGTACTTTTCGAATGGACTCAATTCAGTGATGTCTAAATAAAATAACTAAGAACAAACTAACAACAAACTAGGTAATACAATATTATGTTATACAATTTAATAAAAAATAGTAAATCTTGTCGCTTGTGCAGGTATGGTTGTTGTAGCTCAGCGATAGAGCAATCAACCTTCTGTGCGGGATCTTGAGTTTGATTACCTGTTCGAGATTTTCTGATTCAACCTCGAGGTACTGGTAAAAATGCACACGTATTGCTACATACATAGGCCTTACTCCCACTCATTACTCATTACTATTACTTTGTTGGAAAATAAAACTTATAAATTACATATTTGTTACGATATTGCGAGGATGTATGATTTCGGAGAAAATTTAATCTCTCCTAGTGCAATGTGAGTGATATTGCGAGATAACTATTTTTTTTAAATAACAAGTGGCGCTCCAAGGGGCGAAAATAATAGAGGACGTTTTCAATAGGCAAATCCAATAACAGTCTCCAGGCAGGCATCTAATTCCATTAGGCACTTCTTCAACTCTTCGGAATAAAAGGGAGTAATGATAAAAAATATGTAAACAAAGCCGATGGGATTGCAATTGGTGGCGTAATCAAAATCTAGGGCGCAAAATAGGCGCGTCTCATCCGTTGCGCGAATAAAATCTATTCCAGCTAAAATAATGCCCATCCACTTAGTGCCCCAATGAGCAATCGTTGGTGGTTTAGATAAAAACACGTGTTTGCTTTCCATATCTCTCTCGCTCCGTCTCCCGAGGGAGAACGGTTAACGAGTTTTGCCGAAATTTGCATTAGGATGAGAGCGGATTAAACGCTGAAACTAAAAAGCCGACTCTTGAGATGGCAGAAATCGCTAGGCGCTCAAATTAATTTCAAAATTACACTTTAATTGCCTGTGTATGCTTATAAGGATGAATTCCTTACACTTCTGAAAATCACTATACACCCAACTCACGTGGTTTGAAAGGCCACTGAGT
>JAUJYS010006391.1:0-10357 GCA_033995665.1 Melogona broelemanni | reverse complement strand
GTTCACTTTTTCCGTGGGTCCCGGAGACGATGCACCTCAGGCGAAAACAGGCTGTTCGGACGTTAAGGAGATTCGCTTGACCCACGGAAGGAGTCATACTATTTGTTAGTGATATAGTCTATATTAAGCTAACAGATAATACATGTGCAATTATTTCATCATCGTAATTGTAGTATAATGTTCATCGATAAATAAACTTTATCCAAGAAGTTGCTGTTTCCTGTTTTCTCTGGTCGAAAACTACTACACCTATTTTATCAATTTAATTTCAACGGCTCCTACATCAATCTCTCTAAATGCAATAGATTTTGTTTTCCATTTACGCTGGTTTGGAAGCAAAAAAAGAATTAATTTCGCAGAACAATAAAAAACTACAACGCATAGAGTGCTATAAAAAGTAATTAGTTAATCGACCGTGCGTTTTGTACTTCGAGCATGTTAAATGAAAATTACGATAGCCGCCAGCTAATTAAAAAAAATACATTTAATAAAAAGGCGGTAATAACATTTAATGTTCGTATCCGGGTGACAGGCCTATTCGCGTGATAAAAAGTCGCCCTCCTATCCCAATTCACTTCCATTGAATGTGTTAAAGTGCATGGGCTCGCTTGGTCCGTTCAGAGAACGTCTTTAATTACACATGCACGCGGTGGCGCACGCATATACATGTATATTCATGTGTTGGTTCTATTACAGGTGTGCTCGATCTGTATCCGTATACGTGTACGTCAACACGTGCATAATTAATCATACGTGTTTGTGTGTTCTACCCCCCTTTCCTCCCCACAGCTGACACCTGCGCGACGCACAAGCAAACGAGAAGCAAGCAGGCGCCCGCAGAGCCAATTAGCTAAATAATGCGTGTCGTTCTTTTGCTCCGTGCTAATGGTCCATATTAATTCCGGCTAAGGTCGGTCGGCCTCCCGAGACCTCCATATTTCGCGCAACCGGTTAACACAATGGCGGCGCGCAGGCGCCATCAGGATCCTATCAAAAGATGGAATTGGATGTGACGGATTACGCCCTAATCATATTAGGGGCCGCGCGGTCCCCAATTCCCTCCCACCCCCTCACCACCCCGTCTTGCTCATGTTCCCCCTACAAACACCAATTATTGGTAAACAGAGCGTAATGATACAGACACCGGAATAACAGGAAAAGGTGCATGTAGCGATGGAAGGTAGACGCGCGGCTGCATTATCTCTATTAAATCATACGTGGAGCCGTGATTCGTTCACTTTCGTAATCGTCTTTTATTAACATCAGTCACATAGTAGACATCTTAAGCGACGGACTAGTCGATATATATGCTTTTACCATATTTTACGCTTTTGGGTTCAAATTTATTTTGTAAAGTAGCCGATGTTACCAAATAATTGAAGGTTAATTTTCACCAGAAATTCGTCTTATTAATTTATCAATGTTGGGTTTGAAACATATAGCTATTTAATAACCAATGTTCGAAAGCGATAAACTTGAAATTAGCGCAATATATTCTTACATTTTAGAAATAGAGCATTTTAGAAATGGAGACATTTCTAAAATGCAAGGACTCTAATAATAATAAAAATTGGGGATTGTAAATAACGGCAATCGTCTGCGAAATCAATGATGTTAACAAGTGACAAAAATCACTGACGAAAATGAAGTTTTCACCCAAGTCTCTCTTTTAATTATAAATTTCGCTCAGTTACATAGCGAGTATTAGTGAGAGTTGCGGTTCTCCGCCATTTATCTACATAAAAAGATTCCGTAGATGTGTCACTCCTATGGATAATTTAGAAACACGTTGTTAAAGTTACCCGATAGGTGGCGTTGAGTTTACGTGCATGTGACTCTACGGGAAAGTAGCGCCAACTGGCGGCAGAGGTCATTTACTACCGACGCCGTTGGTCTCTCTCCCGATAAACTCGATTTCGATGTACACGTACACCGTAAAGATACGATCATTAAGAAATAATTGGAAAAAGTTTCTGTCCAGTTACACAACTAATAAATTGACGTCCTCGGGCCAACTCAAATAACGGCGAGCAACCCGTCTGCGACGAAAGTAAGTTTGGAAGCGTATTCCATGTCAAAGGCGCCTTCCTCACCAACACCAATAATCCGTTATGTTCCGCCAAATACCTATTAATATTACTTACGTTTGTAATCAATATGGCGGAACAAAAATTCGACTTGTTGTGCTAGGATTCCGAATTTGCACAGCGTCTATTGTGCTGATCAAATTAGCTGTTTTCCGGAAGACCATTTTGAGAAATAATTGGATCAGTGATTTAGTTACAGCGCTAGCTTTAAGTTAAACAATTTCGTTGTGGGGCGTGCCAAATGGAAGTAATGTTTTAAGAACTGTTTGTCACTTGTTCATTCCGTGTACATGTTTACGTTTAATTTGTCAATATGGAATAGCGGAAAAGCAGTGTTGAGTTCGTTCCTTTTGAAAAGGAAACTGTTTCAGTTCCAGTTCCTACAGAACTTTCCTCAAGGGATCCTGGACGTTCCTAGTTTCTTTTAAGGAGGAACCTTGAACTTTTCGGTTCCTTCGATTAAAAATATTGTTCCATGACATCAAAACGTTTCATACAGCAAATAGTAGTTAATTCTTCGTTTATTTTTGAGGTCTAGCCAACCTATCGTCGTTCATCCTCGGTGCGCGCCGAGCAGACTCTATCGGTGTGTCGACAGTGTATTTAAACTTTCTACATTTTGTTGTGTGTAAAGATAAAGATTCACCCGCTAGCTTTATTTTATTCTCGACATGCGGGGACCACATGGAAATTTGCGGGAACAGATCTAAAAGGCCATATGCCGATTTGTGGACACCGTCGGTTCCGCTGTCGACAAACTTTGGAAAATTGTACTCATAGAAAATTAAAGGTTAGGACAAAAGGAATCATTTGCACAGAAAAGGAGCTTTTGTTTCGGTTCTAAAAAAGGAAGCAGCTCCAGTTCCAGTTTCTCAAAAACTAAAAGGAACCTTGGCGTCCCTATGTTTCTCAAGAAACCAACCAGCTCCAAGGAACGAAACTTTTCAGTTCCGTTCCTACCCAACACTGCGGAAAAGAAACTCGACTCAAAGAAGGAAATGAAGCGGGCACCCGCGGAAATACAGAACACACATAGCCCCAAAATATTTTTTTTGCCAATCGAGGAACGCAAATGTAATCACCCACTGACGCGTAAACGCAAATTCCCTAGAAGATTCATTTAGCTGCCCATGTTTTCCTAAATTCCCGAGAGAGAAAGAATACTGCCCCGCATGCTGCAATTGTGCCGTCGTAACCTAACACAATTAGAATTGACGCATAAGTGCATCTGTCGTTAGCCTTAAGCACGTATAGACTGGAAAATTAAGTTTGCAAATCTGCTTTTAAAACTTTTGCCGGTTAAAAAATTGACATGGGGGGAAAATACCAACGCGCACGCATTAGTTATTCGTACCCGATAGAGGAACGAGATCTTTTTTCATAGACATAAGGCTGAATAGATATATGTTCGCACAAAAGCAAGGATACCGTACGAGTAGCCAAAGTAGACGAATCCCTTTAAAGCAGCCTACAGGTAGTTTCTATAGAAAAACTTAACATATCAGGTTTCTCTATTGATTCGTGTAACGGCGAAAAAAATCGATACCATATTAAACGAAAATTGACTTTTTTTTGTTAAACCGTTGCAAACACGATAAAAGCATTTTGAAAAATTAATGGAAGCTTCTAACGATAAAAAATCAATGTTGGTTTGGTCGATTTTATAAAATTTTACTAATGGTAACTCACGTTTTCGTTTTAAACGGTAAACTGATATTGTGTAAGTTTATATGTCTTGCTCGATTGATTGTAAAAAGTGTGCGACTATTAAATTCGACACTATGAAAAATTATATTGAACCACGCATGCACTAAAGTACCGATATATAAAATTCTAAAAAAACTATACTGAGTACTATGCAAGCCATAAACTAGATACCATAAAGTTAATAATTATCCAAAGATAAACTTTGGACACGTGAGCCCATAACGTGGCAAAAAAAAAAGACAACATGAAAATTGGAAAACGAATAATAATTTTTCAATTACACATAAGTTTTGTATGAGTTTTGATTTTTTTTATTACGATTTTAGGTGTAACAAAACGCGCAAAACGTCTACAAAATTATACACAATAAAATATGCGAACAGACATTGATTTTATCGTTACATTATCGTTACAAAAATTAAGCAAATATCGCATTACGAAAAAATACTACACGTATATACATTGGATACCTAAATAACACGAAATATTGCGAGCACAAATTACAGATGTTCAGATTAAGTCGAACGATTCCTAAATATATCTCAATTCACCAGTACGAGGTCCAACAAATGCGCAAATAAATTATTAAGCAAGTGAAACTGATGTTCATGCAAACGATGTTGACGACAGACAAATAAAACAGATAACGATCATACACAAATTCCCTGCTAGTACCAAAACCTAAATTTCTGAAATCTTGTGATTTATAGGGCACGACAAAATCCGTTCTAGTATTTGCTTTCAATCTCCAGAGTACTCTGAGCTTAGAGATGATGACGATTTCAATGGAGCAACGATAGAGTGAGTCAATACAATTTCGCTTCGAGAAAGAATGAAAACAGTTTTTTGGAATAGACACCGTATAGCCTAATATAGACTCTATGATCAATGGAGATACCTACTGCTTCCAGGTATCGTTACTCTATCTCTCTCTATATCCCTTGCTACGCATTTGTCATGCGTTATACAAATAGAAAAACTAATTTCATCCGACACTGCGTTGGTTAAACAAATCTCGTGTATTCGAAACGCTGGGAGGGGAACAAAACTGGGACTACGAAGGTACAGACCTGTGAATAGTAGACAATTTTTTTTTTTCCTTATTCGGATTTTTACCCGTGTAAAGCAAGCCGCGACATCGTCTATACAGCCACACGAAATCCGTTGTTCAGACCCCGGATAATTCATGTCTAATCAACCGTTAAAGGGTGTTAGAGATTTAATCTTCGACGGAAACCATGTAAATCTGCCCCTTCTCCCGAGAAACGTCAATCTAGCGATCCCGAGGAATCATTGTGTTCGCCGCCTACTTTGTTCCTACAGAATTTGCTATATTTAGACGGAAACTCCAATAGGAAGACAGCTATGTTGTCGAGAATTCTACGCCAATAATGGTGTACTATATCTCGTGGTTACTAAGTGAAAATATATCGAAACCACGCTGCAAAAACGCGCACCTTATTTTAAGATTAATTTTTGTCTTATCTCGTACAAAACATGTCTACATTATTGTATCATCTTTTAAAAAAAGTCACCTTTTAAAATAATGGTGCAAATTAACAAATGCATTTTCGTATTTAATTGGCAGATTCTCTCAGACGCCCGAAAAATCATGGTTTCAAGTTTATATCGAATAAACAGAATTTAGTTACCACAATCTTATTAATTTCTTACGTTTGAAGATATGTAGAAATAATGTTCAGACTGGGTTTGACGTTAGCACAGTGATGTTTATGGCTGCACGTCCTATTGTGACTGGAATGAATTGCGTAAGAAATTAATAAGATTGTGGTAACTAAATTCTGTAATCCGACGTTCTGCGCCAGTATAACTATCGAATAAACGAAAGCCCGCGCTAGGAATCAAACCAGTAACTGTCGCACAGCAGTTGTTTTTAATACCGACAGGGCAATGACTAGTCGCTCTAGGTCTTAAAATTAAGGCTACTATGTATTAAGTCTGGGTGTAATGTAGCACAGTTTAAATGTTACATCAACATTTATAATTTTACACAATGTACGTGTTTCAAATGACAGAAATACGCGTTATCGGTCGGGTTAACGGAATTGAATTTTCTTGAGAGTTTGTACGCTTTTAATTGCTATAATTAATACAAAATACATTCAAATTTCAACAACTTTTAAAAAATAGTCGCGCTCGTGTTAATCAATACTTGTAAAATAATGCATTGTTGCGAATGCGCGGTTCTCCTCTTGCTGCATATTTACTTTGTGTTATTTTATGCTAATCCTATCATTTATTCTAGCAGCTTCTCGATTGAATGAAATTATGTAAACAACCGTTATAATAATAGAAAACATTCGGATGCCTTAAGGAGAAATGAAAAGTTAACAGAACGACAATATGCTGAGGCTTTAATATGACTAAGACAACAAGAGCTACGTTAATTCACGCTAATTGAAATTATGTAAATTGCATGCAATTCGATCTTAATTGACAAGGTTTGCTTATATTTCTTTATGATTTGCATTTATTATTTTAGCGATTGATATTGCCAATTAAAAACGGTTAAATTTAATATTCGAAAAATTTGTCAACACTGTGTGGGATTTGCCCAGTCCTCTAGAGGGGTTTAACTCCCACACTTCGGTGAATTTGACCGATACAATAAGGGTCGATTTTGACTCTCCCTATTTGGCCAGACTCTGCTAAACCCCATTCTTCTTTGACATATCTCACACTGTGGCAGCACATCATTAGACTGGTTTAATTCATGAAACGTTGTAGAACTTCAGTTTGTTTTCAGCCATTCACATTGACTGATTTGCAAGCACGCTTATAATGAGCAACGGATTTAAATGTTCAACTTTGTTACCTCTGCTAAAAAACAGTTAATGGATACTGGCTGGTACTATGTACTATGTACTATGGTATTCAATTGGTTGATATTTGGAGCGTAGGCTCTAAATGCCTATCAGAGAACAAAATTATAAATGATGGCTTGTTGTCTCGCATTAATTGAAGCTATTGAGTTGCGGTGCTGTCGTCATCATCGACTAGCGAAGCACGTTTGTCGTTTAGATCAAAGTGAATGGTTATTTCATTATCCTCTATTAGGGAATGAATGAAATTAAATTCATACCGTTGCGTCCACTATCATGTCATACATTGCAAATGGCATGCGGTGAAATTCCACAATCGGAATAGTGATTAGCATTTTACTGTGCAATGATATACACTGTAATACACATGTGTATGCACATGTATTTTTACTCTTCAGACATGCCACGCCGTAACGTTTAAAGACATGTTCTCTAAGCTCGGATGCATTCATAATTGAGTTGAGCATATTTCCATGGCAAATATACCTGAAAGTGGTTCACATATTTTGGTAGGAGTGTTGCCAGGGTGCACTTTGGTGATGGAAGCTAAGCCGTCAACTTGTTATGCAAAATATTTTCTGCTACCTCAGTGCAATGTTTTTAGTTGAACACGGAATTGTGGCTTTTCATCATATGGCTATATTTATATTTTTACGATACAGATAGAAAAATAATTAGAAATTTAATTTCCAAGTAAAAGTTTTAAATTTTGATTTAAATAATTTTATTTGAAATAAAAAATTAAGAAGTCCATGAAATAAGAACACTTTACGTAATTTTATTTGAAGGTTATTTTTTAATTCCACTAACGCAAACATGCATTTTATTTTATTATTATTTAAAATATCACTTCTAATTAAAAAAATATGTATATCTTTTACCTTAAAAATAAACAATTCTGTTTAAAATGAAAATAAAATAACTTTTCTGTTTCGATGCTAGTACTTTTTTGCTCAGGCAAATTTGACATTTCTGAATAAATATTGCTTTTGTTCAAACAAATCTGCATAATGGTACACATAAACTGTGTAGACGCTAGATAAATTCCGGGCGAACTTATATTGAATAGTAAATTAAAATGGTTTAAATTGTATGTTAATCTCTAAGGTGAACGCCATGATTTTCCTACATCAAGTGAATTAGGCAAATATTGTTTCTAATTTATCGCCAATCTTTCTCTTTGCAGATTCGGACGGAGCCTGAACCCTCATCCGTACCGTGACATGGCAGACGTACGTTATTGTTGCGCAATTCCACTTGCGCAAATGCATAAATTGATTTCCGATTCAATAAAAGAATTATCGTCCGCATGGCAATTAATTTGAAAAAAAATCAACCTAACATTTAATAAAATTTAAAAATTTCGAACACAATCTCAATTAAGATTTAAAGGAAAACTATTTACTTATACATGTACAATTACTTTCGCTCTTTGACACTATCCACCCACTTATTTAGTGAATGTGAACTATATTACTTTTATTGATTTTATATTGCAGAGCGATTCTTCGTTGTACAATCAGCAGGAGGCTTCCGACGAGTACCGGAGATGAATGGTTTCGACCCAAAGATCACCTAACATCGGGCAAATCTGCGTGACTCCTCCAATTTGCTTTACACAATCCTCTAGCAGCATCGTTCCGCAAAACCATTTTTCGACGTCACCGACAAAATTTCCGAACCAGGATGTTGCCATGTTTTTCGAAACAATATCTCTGATCTCCATTGTTCCTGTCGCATGAATTTGTTGTTTTGAAAAATTAATTGTAATGGAATCTCTAGAAACAATATTTGAAAAAATTAAAAAAGTTGTAGGGGGTGGGGATAAGTGCATTGAAAATTGAACAAGTTTGATCAGGATACTTCATGGAAGAAATTTATGAAGATAACTTGAGAGAAAAAAGTGTCACATTGCACTGATAATTGGCCTCAACAATATGTGGAAGTGAAATTCAAATAAAAAATTAACTATTGTATAACCAAGCTTGTAATCATTTTTTTCTTGTTCGACCAATGAAAATTGCGAGATACATGTAGTTGCTATGACATCACTGTCGTCTATTGACGCCTTGCACATCTTGTTGGTGTCTGTTGTCATGTACCGGTATGACATATCTCGCGTGTTGTATCTTTGATTGTCATGAGTATGTGACACACTCGTACATACTACAGACTTAAATGAACAATTCTTCAGTTTTCTGACGCTTTCGGTTTGATCAAATGTAAACATAATTTTTAACTAGATATCGAACAAAAAAATTCAATTGTACTTTTATGAAAGTATATATAAACTTAATTAACTACAATTCTCAAATCTCAAAAGGGATATTTAATGGGTATTTTGTCAAAGTGGTGTAGTTATATCACCGTGATACAAGAACGTAAGCTATAAACGCTCTGTTGAATTCGGAAACGTATTTAAACCTTTGGAAAATCGACTTGATCGCTGAGTTCGAAATATAATAATTTATGATCGATAAACTGCATGTTTGTAAGCCAACAACGTCAATCAATATTATGCACAAAAGAAACTAGCTTTTTGTTTTGGTGCATGCATCGCGCAAGCTCCCATAAAAAATATTGTAATGTGTCAGATTGATCAGATATTAATGTATCTAGTGAGCAAATAGAAAACGTGTTTATTCAATCATTTACGCCATTTACAATTTCAGCGTACGTTTATGTATTTGTTGCGTTAACTATTGTTGCTTGGAACGCGTAGAACGCATAAATAATAAATTTGTGTTTTGACAAAATAGGAAATAAAAATTAGGTCAGCGCTCTTTGTTCTTTATCGCGTATTTAAAAATGGTATTCATTGTCGCTACAATACGCTATATCTCAAATATCTACTCGGTATGGCAGTAAGTAGAATGTTTTATAAACAAATAATCTTAATATTATTATACGTAGTATCTAGAATTAGAAAAAATTAAATAAAAGATCGAGCGAGGTCAGCACGGGATTTCACTATTGGACTCGTAGTATTGGACTCGCACTATTGGATACGTAGTATGTAAAATTAGAAAAAAAAAAAAAAAGATCGAGCGAGGTCAGCACGGTATTGCACTATTGGACTCAATTTAACAATCGTTGCACGACAGGGTACATGTGAAATAGAGGAGTTTTTAGGATGAGCTTTAATGGATTTTATTTTTTATTGTGGCATCCTGCTATTTATAAGAACATAAGAACATATGACAGTTCTGAATGAAAAGTTTCTGTAACATAAAGTTTCTCTTGATCGGAATGCTTATTAGAACACAGAAATTGTAAATGTGTGTTTTGTATTCATTGCCTCAGCAATACGAGGGGTACAATAACTTCCTGTAGTACTATTCACTACAGTGATCAGGAACAAAAATATAGTAAATCAGAATTGGGCTATTGATTTCTTCCTATTAGTACACAATTTAAAAAACAGAAGGAAATACATAAAAATACAGACGATTGCATTCATGTCCCTCTACAATCGAAAATATAAATATATATTTGTTCAATTACAAAACGTACGTACAGAGAACCTTAAATGATGTTATTTATTGATATTTTTTTATTTTTTTTAACATTTTCCAAATTTAGGGTGTTGACGACAGTATACGGTTTGTTCAATCATGGCTTTGCTTGTACTGTATCGCAAATAGTAGTTAATTCTTCGTTTATTTTTTTAGGTCTAGCCAACCTATCGTCGTTCATCCTCGGTGCGCACCGAGCAGACTC
>JAUJYS010006390.1:0-10358 GCA_033995665.1 Melogona broelemanni | reverse complement strand
CCTGTCCGAGGACATGCAGCACTTTCGCAGGCTACATTCGAATATTGCTACTATAAGTCACAGAGGAATTGCAGTTGGGCATTCATTATTTTGTGCGCGCAAGAATTGTGAACTAGCGCCTAAGCCTGTCCGAGGACATGCAGCACTTTCGCAGGCTACATTCGAATATTGCTACTATAAGTCACAGAGGAATTGCAGTTAGGCATTCATAATTTTGTGCGCGCAAGAATTTGCACACGCAAAATGGCGGCGGAAACTCTGTTTTATAGTCGAAAATACGATTACTTCTTCTTTTCGACGGTGGAGGCATTGGTGTCGTTATCTTTTGATTGCGTGATTCAATGACTACAGATGTATACTGGCGAGGTGGATATACCTGTAGGTGTTTTGTTGAATACTAGATATTCGCGAATCTCTTATCGATCGCAGGTAATATGGAAACGGCTTATTTTTTGTACCTTTTCTTTTCATGCGATCTTCAGCTTACGGTGGGTACTTGAATTCAGTGCACTAGAAATTGGCTAACAAGCCAGGTCTGTTTGTTTCGAGATTGCGGTATCAAGTTCTCTTCACGGCGAAGTAGCTCGGGATCCTTTTTAATGATCGCGCGGATTTTCTTTTTCTAACTTATCGTATGTCTCTATACGCATTTCATTCACTGGTACAAAACTACGCATTCGATTGGGCATGTCTGGGTTTACTCTACCAAACTTCGCATTTTGATTTTTGCTTCCTTGGGCAGCACAAATACTGTTGGTAGTATCACTTCAATTTTGGTTCATTTTTTTACTTGAAGCAAGTCACCTATCTTCAACGCTTCTGATAAGTTTCCGAAAACAACTTTTTGAGGCGCATTAAAAATGTTACCACACGGTACATCTGGGATATACCCGGTGGCAGAACGATTGCCTGTGCGGCGGCGATCCCGGGTTCGATTCCCGACTCGGGTTCACGATTATTCTATCCTGAGTACTGGTGAAAATGTGCTCCTCCATAATAATGCGCAGGCATTTAAGATATGTACGGAATGTCATGTTGGGCCCTGATGGAAATTATGATGGAAATGATGATTGAAATTATAATTGGTGGTTGAAATTGTGATTGAAATGATGATTGAAATGACGATTGAAATGATGATTGAAATTACAATTGAAATTACAATTGAAAATATAATTATTTTTTTTATTCCGGATCACTGTAGTGAATAACACTACAGGGGGTTATTGTACCCTTCGCGTCGCTGTGGCGATATATGAGGGGCACATTCCAGTCCCCCAGACTAACGAATAAACAAAAGCCTGCGCCGGGAATCGAAACCGGGACCATCCGTTTAGTAGTCTATGACCATAGCCACTGAGCCACGGAGGCCGCACATAATTTTGTAATTATTATTATTAAATCCACACACTGGGGTCACAGGAGGTTCGTCTGTGCCGTCTGGAAGAATCTGAGTTATGATTATGTAGATGGCGCGACGGGCGATCGTGAACTCGTTCGTCAAGCGCAGTTTGAAAGCGAATTTATGGCGCCGCGTCTTGCCTGCATAGAAATTCGAGTGTCGTTCAAAAACTTCTCTCTTTTTTGAAGACCCTTAACGCATCCCCCAACTCCCGCTGTGCCGACGTTCTCAGAGGTTATATGGTCACATTAGATTTTTTATGGATTTTCTAGCGTCGGCCATATAGTTTTCCGGATTCGATATAAACGCCATATACCAAAAGTGGCGCATTTGCTGTCCGGTGCAGTGTCGCCAGACACCAGCATTATAAGGAGATCTACTGGTTTTCGCTTATGAAATCCTTGATGTAGTATATTGTGATCAGTAATACGTTTTTCGTTTCCGTTGTGCTATTCGGTGGATAAGTCATGCAGATGTAGTGAATGTTTTATTCCGGCTCTGCCATTCGTACACACAGAAATCGAGTCAGGGCCATGACGCTTTAGCGTTAGCTAGAGAGACACTATCACACATACACAGCGGGATATTTACAGCGCCACCTATCTCGAATTGACATATTTGAAAAACAGCCTAAAGTCAAATGCTCTTTTTATTGTATCGAGCCAGCAAATAATCATACGCTTTTTTTTTCCATTGGAAACTTTTACGTTCAGCATTCATTGAAAGTGTGTTAGTCAGAAAAGAGTCAAGTCAAAAAAAAAATAAATAAGTAAATATATTTATTTATTTATTTTTTCGAAATTGTGAGATGCTGCTTTCTAGTCGAATAAATAAATTAGAAGTGTTATCGATAATCGATATGGAACACTCGATTTGCGATAAACAGAATGGTAAATTAATCAATCGCTAATGAAGTTGATTATTTTTTTCAGATTATAAAAAAACATAAGTAGGTAGCTAAACAAACTAAAACGATATAATAGCAGACAATTATGATTAGAAGATTTGATTATAAAACAAATGAAATCTACATCGGCAAATTATGATTATAAAACTTATTGTAAATTATTGTAAGGCGTTTAACATTTCTTTTTAGATCATATTTCCGACTTACAAAATAAGTTACGGCATTTATAGCTTTTTAACCATCCATATTTATTAACAAACTATTTAATAAGTATAACTAATCTGGTTTCTATGCATGACGGTTATTTGATCCCTTTTTCGACTTACCAGAGAACCAATTGTGGTTCATTGCATATATGATAAATCGATAATAAGAAAATAATCGATGGTAGTAAGCACAATGGCTCGCTCCTAGAGTAAATAAAAACACAAAACTCAAACCTTGGAAGAAAAAAATATCGCTTACCGAGGAAAAATGAAATTATTTTTCCGAGCTTAGAAAACACATTAGGGATTTACAAGATTCTGTTTTGTGAAAGGGTTGACCCTATTTTGCATTACGACCCTCGTCGGAACGCTAACGCGAAGGCTGTGGGGAGCTCGGTGAATCAAGATAAGCCCAAGCCGCCAGTCCTTAAATGTCGCGCCGGGAACACTTTTTCGGTTGGCCCCACCTCAATTCATCTGCATCAAAGTGCAGATGGGAGGTGTGGTGAGGGTGGGAGGGGGGTGCGTAGAAGAACCGAAAGACAGATAAAAAAAAGGAAGCAGAAAGATGCCTAGAGCCAAGCGTCATGCTGTTGTCGGGGCCTCTCGTAAAGAAATAGAAATATCAGTAAGGGCATTTGCCCAGGAATAGGACATTAGCTGTACGAGTCGGTGAAGTTTAGATTTTTTCAAACTTTTTCTTTCGTTTTAGTTCGTTTATTTTTTGTTTCAATTTCACTGAATTAAAGAAAATCTCCAGTAACTGGTGGATAAAGAGTATTCACTATCACTTTTAAGTTAAATAATTTGTTAATTCTGATAATTCTACTGAGTTAATATAACTAATTCTTAATGTAAAATGGAGTTTGCAAGCTAACATATTTTTTCCTAGTCATGGAATGACCTTGCTCAATGCAAGTATTAAATTTTTCGGCTACCTGAGCAAGATAATTTCTTTTTGCTACAAACTGTCAATAACATGCTGAGGAGAGATATTTCCCATAACTGACAAGTGCTGTATTTTTAACAAAAATTTCAAAAAAAAAAAACGAAGCGTTGCTATGACTACCAGTAGCCGAAACATCTTATCGTGAACTGTAGTACCAAGACGCCGGGCAACTTCTGCAACATCGAGTACGTTTTTTTTCACCCCCGCAAAACGAGATAAAAAAATAACCGATGATGTATTCTTGTTTCGTTGGCGCATCACAACCCCGTACTGTAGAAGGACGCTTAAGAAAACCGTCTCCGACTAAAATATACATATGTAAATGTATGCAATGCGGGGAACTTGTACAGCTCTCAGTTCGGAGTCTTTCCCCCCCCCTCCTTCTCTCACCAAATACCCACTCGGCAAATCAATAACAATGACTTTGGTTTTTTTACGGCGTCGTTTTTCTTGTTGGTTGATGTGACGTCACGTTTCGCTTGATGACGTCAATCCACTGTGACTGATACAAAAAAAATGACAATTTAATTCGTAATACTAAGATGGTTTTTTTCTAGATGATATTTTTCTGTACATAATTTCGTGCTTGGATGATAACAACGCCACGATAAAAAATAAATCTTAAGTTAATTTCTACTCCTTAACGTTTCTCAGACATAACAAATATTCCTGGAAGTAGCATTTTTCCAATTTGTTAAAAAAATTCAATTGCGAACATCGTTTATATGATGATATTGTCCATATATTTCGCCAAATATTATTTGACCCTGTCTAGAAATATATATGCTTCATCGTGCAACATGTTTATTTAGCTTTTCGCTAGCTCTTGAAATGGAGCTCAATGTCAGTCAGACATAACAGGAATTTGTCAAAATATTTCTTCATATCGTTTTGAAATTGAATAGCTATCCGGCATCTCCAGTATTTCTTTTTTTTTTTGCCTTCGAGCGTTTTCACAACATACTACGTTTATATACCTCGAATTACGAACAGAATATCTACTAGTATTTTTTATTTTGTTTGAAAAGCGCATCTTTACTCGGCCTTTTTTTTCTCCATACGCATTCTAGATCTACGTGCGTAGCTCCAGAACGGATGTTTCTTTCCCAGAATTTAATAACTTTTCGAAAAACTATTTTTTTAATAACGCATCATTCCATATTTCACCCGTTTTCTTTTTCGTCCCAGTTAAAACCAACGAACGCCATAAGATTGAATTTCCTCCTTTCTCTGGGCTGAAAATTTGCGCTTGGAGCATTCCTACGAAACACAATTCTACTCCCGGCGCTTTTTTTATATCTCCCTAAGTAAGCGAATACACGATCGCGCGTAGACCTACAAAAAGGGCCTCGATATTTTCTCGGGGACTTTAGACCGGGCGGAGGCACTAGACATCCGAAAGCCATATAAAAGTGGCGCGCGCAGCGCGTAAATTACTCCTACGCATATGTGTATGTGAGCGTAGGGTTGTGATCGACTGTTTTTATTGGTTTGATTCGGTGATGGATTGCTCCCCCTCCGCTAGCCATTCCGTTCGGGGATTTTTCAGTTAGGTTGCGTCGAGTGAATTGTTCGGGGTTTCTCCTTCGCTCGTTCCACCAAAATGCCCGCACTTTTGGGTGGCGGTGCTGGTAGTGGAACCAACGACTCTTCACTTATTTCCAACTGCTCCCCCAGGCAAATTAGGCGTGCCTAGATTTATATGGGCTACAGAAGACTGGGATTTACGTGTGACTACTACTGAGGAGGGACAAATTCTCTCCCAGGAGGGCGCCAGCTGTCTGTTGAGTTATGGCAATGGATGGCGCCCTCCGTTGGCACCAGTGTTGGGCAAGAACGGAACGGAAAAGTTCCATTCCTAGGAACTGGTTCCTTTTTTGAAGTACTTGAGAACGCCTAGGTTCCTTTTAATTTTTGAGGAACTGGAAAGGAAACTAGTTCCTTTTTTATGGGAGAAACGGGAACTGGAACTGGTTCCTTTTCAAAAGAAACGAACCCAACACTGGCTTGAACGAATGTGTTACCAAGGCAGGCTAAATTTAAGATAACCGCCGCAAATGTTTGTTAAACCAGTTTGAGAGCCAGTGCCTTAGTTGTTGGGGCAGCTTGTGCTCCGTTTACTTTGGCATTATTAGTATTTCTTGACGTAATATAAATGAACACCCACATGAACTAATACTCTGAGTATTGCAGCTGGGTGCCGTTTTCTTAGGAGTGAAATGTTTTATTGCAATCTTTTCAACGTTTTAGAAACTTACCGGTATGCTGCTTTCTGTCTGCAGAATACAATATCCTTGACAGTCACTGTCTTGATAATCACAGCCATTCCAGTCACATTTTGAACGTATGTCTTCATTTAATTGTCACATTTTCCCCCCGTCGAAAAAAAAACGCAATAAAGGAGAGGGCGGAATTCAATTTCAGTGATTCCGGACCGAACGAATAGAATAAATTAATTTAAATTGTCGCCAAATAAATTGCAAACTCTACGCGCGCGCACGCGTTTTCTGCGATCGATGATTCCCCGTTTCTAAAAAAAAACATCTACGTGCGTCTCTGCCCGGCGAACCTGCATTGCAGCAGGGGTAGGTGGGTGCGTAGGTGGGTGGGATGAAAGCTCAGCTGATAACCCCGGCGCGTCTAATAGAACTAATGCCAATGTAAATAGACTGCGGTTGACTTGCTGAACGCGTATATACACTGTACGCGATTGCAAGCTTTACCTTGTGTCGTTTGGGGTTCTGGGATTGACTGCTTAGTCGATGTAACCCTATCGTTACAGCGAACGTCACAAGGTGATGTACGTGCTGACAATTTATGTTGGGGGAGAAATACTTTTAAATTTTAGAAATATGTGGAAATATGGTTGTTGGAATATGATATGAGTGTAGAAATATGTGTATTTGTGCCCATCCTGTATTTATGTACTTTAATATGCAATAATAACGTATTTGCATGGCATAACAATTAGAAAATTACAGAAAGCCGCTATTCTCTTAAAAAAGTTCTAATTAAATACAGCTAGAAACATGCTGAATCAAACATTTTTTTGTAGGAGTACTTATCTGATAGCTAAGAACCGGGGAAATGACAGTCGAAATGCGTTCATTTCGTTTTCATTTCACTCAAATCAGATCCAGCTTAGATTTCCCCCAGCGCATCGATACTCAAACAGTGAAACTTACCTTTCTCCGTCTTTGCTTGCAGATAATCGCTCAATTCTCTAGGGAGCCTTTTTACGCTACACAAATGCTATAGCAGATCCCTAGCATTCCGCCCATGAGGAACCATGGAGAGCGCTACTTTATTTGCAAAGCGAGTACACGTAGAGATTCTTATTTCATTTGTTCAAACTATACTTCTAATTTCCGTCTGTTTGATTTATAGTTCTCTAATCTGGGAATAAGACGCGATAGATAAACGTACATCCTTTCTGTAGGTCAGTGGTGCGCAAACTGTCGTACGAGAGATTCAAAGAAAATACGAATTATAGGTAAAGCTAAATTATCGCTGTCAAAAGTGTGACTGAAATAATCAGTGTATAAATAGATTGTATAATCATGATTCAGATCTTGTAGTATTATTTGAAATAACTATTATTCGTGGTAAGTTACATTTCCTCAGTGATGCGTAACGTGATATTAGAATTACAAACACAATATGTTACCGCAGGCAGTCTTGAAAGGGGCTATGACGGAGCTTAAATGACCTGTCAAGGACGAAGTTATCCTATTTGACGGTTACTATTACTACTTGCATATAAGATGCTACTATACTACTATACAAGCCCTCCGCCCCATGGGCGACCTGGAAATTAGTACTAGCCTAGCCTTGTGACTTGTGTAGAGATTTTTAACGTGTGTCTGAGAACTTCCAGGCACGGGTTCTACGGCTTTATTACTTCATGTAATGTACATGTATTTTAAATTGAACCCCTGATCACAGTCGTAATAAGCGAACAGTTCACAGTGATGTTAGCAACAACAAAAAAAAAGTTAGCAAAAGTTTCTGATTTATAAACATTGTTGATAGGCTTTGCATTGCGCATTACTGTATGGAATTAAAAACTTAATTTCACCTGAATTTCAGATACCACATCCATAGGTATTCTTTTTTTTTTATACATGTACGCTATAATTCACATTTCCCCTTTGGGAAATTCAAGGCTAGGTTGTCAACGACTAAATCTAGATTGAAAACGAAAAATAGCAACTAGGCATCATGAGCTCAGCCCAGTAACAACCTCCGATTTCAAATTACAAAAGCTAAGCAATCCAGGCGCCCGTCTATATGAAACCGTACGCTGCGCGAAGATATAATATTGCGTATTAAGTCGAAGCCCATTTTTGTATATTTGATGCGGTTATATTTTCACCAGCCCGCCTCTGCCCGGGTCGCTACCCATTTTTTCATTACGCTTGAAGGCGATTTTATCGTCTTTCATCATCTATGTGCCCTTCTGCACCCCAATCCACCCCCTGTCATCATCCCGAATATGCAGACGGCATCTATGGATGTAGGACGAAAACGAAAAGCAAATAACAATTACAGCATTTCCGCAGGTTCGTGTTTGGGTTAGGCCTAGTCATGCGGCAAATACAAAGCTAATGTAATACCCTTGTCTAAGTTATTTTTTCTTGAGCGTGCTCATGATGTTTAAGAATTAGAATTTGGGGCTTGAGATTTAGGACACATTAAACCTTCAAGATCACAGGCGCTGCTCTGAAATAAAGATTCCTGGACGAAAGCAAAACGCAACCATCTACAGCAAGGGAGTTGTACCATGATACATTGATTTGATACCATGTTTGACATAAACAATATATCGATTGAGTATCGATACTGTTGATAGTTTTCGATATTATCGCCCATCTCTATTTGAGGAATTCGCTACATATTTTTTTTCTCGGTCGCACAAGTGGTGCAAAAAGCCAAAAACTGTCGCAGCTTTACTGACGACGTAACGCGAATGAAGAGCGAAAGTTTTTCTAAATTGTAATTATTTTTCTAAATTATTGAGCCGTGATGAAAAGTAGGGGTTATTTGTTTGCCCAACGACATGATATTATATTTTTCAAGGTTCTGTTCTAACTATTTCAGTATGCTTGGTCATTTCGACATGCGTATGAAACGATTCCATGGCGTCTATATTTTGCGATTGGTCGATTTTGCTCTGAATCGCGCTCCAGTTACAAGACACTACGTAACGTAGAGAGAACTTCGGTTTAATCAGGTTTGTGTGCTACATACGCCGCGGTTGATGGCTAAACTAACTTCAGTGTAACCAAATTTAATCTTGCTACACCCTCCCATTCCAGCCAAATTTATTCCCGTCTAGCCACGTTCGATCTAATCAATTATTCAATTCACAAGTGTTCATGCCATCCATAGTATCCATTCTAGTGAATTCAACATAGCAACAATATTCATCCTAGTCTAGCACTAATTGAATTTAAATTTTTTCATCAGCTATAGTAAATTTTGTGCCTGCCCATCTCCCAATGTGCTTTTATTACAGGCCGGATAAAGTAAAAATGATCCACTAATGTTGAAACGTCATAATATAATTTCAAATCGTCGAAAATACATGTAGAACGACTACTTGAAATAGGGCGTTAATTAGTACGAATATGATAAGCCACCAGATTTGTCTTAAAAATTATGTCTTGATTAATGTTAAAACAAGTGCCGTGAATTTAGCAGTCTCAATTTGCAGTTTATGCCTACTATTGACACTTGAGACTGTATACGTCCACAATGTTGTCACTTAGAGAAAATTATTAAATTAATTAATTTGTGAATTCTTGGAAATAAATTTGTATTTTTTTATCTGTACCGAAAATTTGTTGCCAATTACTGAAAAAATTTAAAATGAATTAATCTGTTATTTCTTGGAGATAGATGTGCAATTTTCTTTATTCTGTGTCGTTAATTAAAAGGCAACGGTTGAATAATACTTTCGTACCAATTAATCGTGAAAAATAGCTCATGTAGCAATTAATCGTGAAAAATTGCTCATGCAGCAATTTTTAAGGAGCACAATGGATGACCCATTGACCCGCAACCCGCTTTGGTTGCTGCATATATCCATTCATCCGCACCCCATTATTGCATTTGCCTAATTTGTACCATGGAAGTGCGATTCCATATTTGGCTCCAAGCCCGTCGCTCCCCTAATTAGTGGCCCAGGGTTACGCCCAAAAACTAATTTTCACCTGCGCCTGGGAGAGATATTATTTGGGATATATATGCAGGGGCCACGCGAAAAGCAGTGCAATTTTATGCCAATAGGGGACGCCAGACACTCATCTGCAAAATGGCGCAGTGTTTCTGATGCGCGGGGGAAAGTTATGCTTTTAATTTGCAATTTATGGTTCAAAATTATCGGTTCAGAATTTCAATGCCGGGTGGTCCGAAAAAACGGGCGCCAATGCTGTTTGGGATATAAATTGAGCAATTTTTGAGCGGTTATTGAGTCTATTAGAGGCTGTCACAGCGAGCATAAACTGTTAAAAATGAAAAAATTGTCGATTTTATTTAACCTGCGTCCCTGGTCATTTATTTAACAGATAAAAATTGCAATGTATTAACGTTAACTCACGCGCCTGCAAAAATCTATTCCCTAGTCATCCTAATTGTTGTTAAATTGTAGAGCAGCGACGCCTTACATGAAGCCACGTCGGGGAGCTTTTCATAGCGATACAGTGTCACGACAACGCTCGCAACGTTAAAGCCAGTATTTTACTTAAACGAAATGCATGGAATAGAATGAGATAGACGAAGATTTACAAAGTGGATAACTGTCAGCTAAATATGGTTTCAATTACAATATATACCCGCAAGCAGCCCCTTTTTAGGGGGGCCAATGGCGGGGGTCAAAGACCAGTTATGGACAAA